>BMAW01014830.1:17515-45554 GCA_019974015.1 Nephila pilipes
CGAGTTATGCCTACATAAAGTTGAAGCATCTGAATTGCCCAGAAAAGGGGATCGTATATAAATTGAGTTTAGAGAACAGTAATTCACTATCTACAGAAAGAGCAAAAGAAAAACATCATAGTAATATTAAAACATCGTAGTAAACATCATAGATTGACAATTTGTATTGCTATATGGCAAAGAATAAAAGTTAAATTAAAGAAATACAACTTGTACAGAAAAGATTAAAGCAACATGTTTTAACAAATAGCAGCAAAAGAATACAGGATTTGCCGTTCAAATTATAGCATAATGTGGAATGATGCGCCAATCATGAATCAGATGCTTTATTATATCAGAATGACCAAATTAACTTAAATAATGTTCAAAATGACTGCCTTCCGCAGAAATGCAGTACCAAATCCACGTCAGAAACTCCGCCTGTAGCTTCTGCAACATAGTTGGAGACACAGATCTGCATGCCATGCTGATTCGATGGAGTAAATTGGATTTACTCGTGGATTCATGTTCGTACATTTTGCTTTTTAGGAAGCCCTAGAGAAAGGAATCCAGAGGACTTAGGTCAGGTGATCGCGGGGGCCACTCCTGTTGACCTTCGTAGCCGATTATTCGAGTGTCAAATGTCTGCGCCAAAAATGTACATGGTTACGCACATTTGTGTGAGGGTGCACCATCATGCTGGTACCACATGTGTGACAAATCCCGTATGGAAACTTCATCTTCTAAAAAATCGGCTAACGGTCCAGATAAAGAATGAGCCAGGGCATGTCCTAGAACTTCCTCAGCGGGTATGCGCAAGCTTTAAGGTGTGGCACGATTCAAGGGAATACGTCTATGACAACTCCCAGTTTTATACAAGCGTTGAACAGCACGTGCAATTGTACAATAAGATGGATGTCTTCGACTGGGAAATTTAATGGCATAAATTCTTGCCGCCTCTCTCTTATTTCGATTACACTGTCCATACAACAGTACCATTTCGCAGTATTCTTTATTTGGATACACCTCGTTCTCCCGTACTAGAATTCGTAATATTAGAATACGACTGTATGCAATTGCAAGAGACTACACAACAACCCCTTACTAGCTTCTTGAACAAGGCCGAGAAAAAGGATGAAATGTATGATTTTCAAAGTTCCATAACTCGGCCAGTTTTTATCGTAATAAAATGAAACTTTTTGTGTTTACTTTGTTTTTGTGTAATGCATCTTTTCTTAAATATAAGTGATAGGACCTTGGGACAGTATAAAAATTTAATTTTCGTAATTTTTTTTAACGGGTTTTTGGTTTGAAAAGGACATAAAAAAATTCTTTATCTTTTTTATAACAATTTTCAAATTGGAAGTGCATATCTAAACCAAACGGTTCGGGAATTAGCTATTGGTTCACATTAACGCTGGATTCCCTGTATATTAGTCTTACCTGGTATTTTTTTTTTATTTGATTTCTTACGTTGCAATGTAGTTTATTGTAGTTTGAACTTCGCGAAATTTCCAAATTTTTTTATGTAACATTTTTATTCTAGAATGGTGAGCCTGAAAATTATTCTAAACCTACTAATCTGTAATAAGACAGATTCAGAATTTATATATGTTACATTTCACCTTTATTTTATTTCATTTCTATAATTTATTTTAATTGTTTTTTATGTTTAGGTGTTTACATTTTAATATTTTGAAATTTATCTCTTTGCTATTTCTTTATGTATTTGTTCCCCTTTTTTAAGGTTTATTAGGATAAGTTTCTTTTTTCTAGGATTTTGCTACTAAAAAAATATTTGGTTTTTCTCTTATTTTCTCAATAATCTAAATATAATTTGTATAAGTTTTCACGATTATTATAATGTAGTTTTTATTTCAAGTAAAAATTTTGAATTTTGTTTCTCAATTAAAATCCGAAATTAATAGCTGTTACCCATATATATATATATATGTATATATGTGTGTGTGTGTGTGTATGTAAATATACCATTACACTACATTGAAAATGCAACACCAAGATGGAGAGTCCAGAAAGTGATGATACTCGACATAGAGAGAGACAGCAACTAACAATAAGTGATCTTTATTTCGAAATGATATGCATAATACACATCAAGAACAATGTCCACTCATTTGGTTGTAGGGCCACCGTGGTAGGCGAGACACGAAGCAACACATCTAGGTAAAGAATCAATGAGAGTACGGTTAGAATGCTGCGGAAGGGCTCCTCATTCTCTGTCAACCATCTATCTCATTTCGTTTTCTGAATGCGACAGTAGCAGGGCCTATAAATGACAGCCAATCACATTTGAAATGTGTTCAATTGGTTAAAGATCAAGAGAGAACGATGGCCAGAAAAGCATCAGTACACCTTGCAGAGCCCTTTGGTTGATGCGATCAGGTGCAGTTGGGCGTTATCCTACTGATAAAATTAATTCGATTCCCTGAAGGTATGGGAGTATCATCGGCCACAGCATATCATCTACTTATCGTTGTGTTGTTATAGTGTGCTGAATACGAACTATAGGTCACCTGGAATAGTACGCATTTGCGCCCAAACCATGATGCCGCTTTGTCACTTGGTGGGGCATTTAGCAATTGCTGCCGGATTGGACCTGTCTCCACATCGACGCCGCACTCGTATGTGGTGACTATCGTTAAAGAAACAGAAGCGTGACTCATCTGAGAACAATACCTAATGTCATTCCATCGCTCACATCATTCGAGTGACCATTGAAGAAGTTAGCTTCTAACTAGTGGGGTCAATGATAGTCTTCTTAATGGATGACATGAGTGTAGGCCTCTAGCAACCAATCGACGGTAGATGATTCTGGTCTATATGGGAATATCTTGGGTGGCTTCAACATGCTGCAGAATGGAGGTACCAGTGGCTTCCGGGTTAACTACCACTTATTGGCGGATGAGTCGATCTACGCATGCTGACGTCACTCTGTTTGCACCGGTACCCTTCATACTTGCCATATGTTCTTCTTGTAACCAACTTCGCCACAGCAGGTGCACTGTGGACGCGTCCAGGTATGTTTCGGCTGAGATTTGCAATACGGACCAACTTGCCGTTCTCAGTCCGATCACCATGCCCCTTGTAAAACCATCTGTCTGCTAAAACTACCTCCGCAGATGACGGTCCCACATTCTGTACTATTATACATGTCCTCTGAGATTAGAACAAATTTTCTACGATGAATTCCCCAATAGAAATAATGGCACAAAAATTTAACATTCATGCAGGTTCCTTCCCTTGTATCATTTGCAGCATGTGCTGGAGTTCTGCGCTTTTCGCATCATTCTCATAACTCGGTGACCAGAGTCTACCCTGAAATGTGCATAATATTCTAGCTACTTCTTCTTGGTGTTGCATTTTCAATGTGGTGTATTTAACGAAATCTAAAGTAAGATCTGTTGCATTTGCAAGAATTATAATAACTATGCAATTCAATTACAAATTTCTTCAGTCTAAAGGTGGTTTTCACCACTTTTGAAGAACTTGCTCGTCTTTGTGAACGTATATAAATTTCCTATAAGTAAGTCTTTTCATTATATTAACATAAAGGTACTCTCGAGAATTAGGTAATTCATTCAAAAATGTAATATTTGATCAAACATTTAAGTAAAATATGGGAAATGTATCACATGAGGCTTATTTGATGATTATTGAAAATAAATATATGTCTCTTACAAATGAGTGGATATTTGGAAGGAAAACGATAAATGCAAGATAATGGCACAAACAGATTTAAATTTTTATCCTTCTATGAAACTGTTATCAGTTTAAGATTTACACGCAATTTTTACTTTTCGAGTTTGCAGAAATTCAAAAGGCCTTTACAAATAGGAAGAGAAAATAATGAAGAATCAAAGAAATATTTAAAAATTCATGTTCTACCAAATTTAATGTAATTACGTTGAACTTGTATTGAAGAGAGAAATGTTATTTTAAGTAAAACGTTAAATTTACAAAATGTTTTATTAGTATACCTTAAAATCATTAAAAATATTTTATGAAAGTAATTTGATCCAAGTTTAAAGCTAATAATAAGCTTTAAGAATAATATTAACTTCTATAACAAACATTTAGGTAAAATTTTAGGTTCCCCCCCCCACATCAGTTTCAAAAATTTGTTTACAAATAAAAATAGTAATTTCTAACTTCAACTTTAGACTACAGCATGAATAAAGGATGAAATAAATTTTAAATTTAAAAGTGAAAAACTTAAAGTATCTGAATATTTGACATTTATGTTTAAAAACATGAATAACCATTTTTAGTTCTTTTATGTGTGTTTCGTATATCTAAATTGAAATTATTACTTGATTTAAGAATAGTGTAAGGAAATAACAAATGACTACTGAAACTTTTTTGTTTTTTTATTCACATATAATAATTTGGATTTTGAATTGCCGGACAAATTATACAAATATTTGCATACCTGAAGTATTATTTAAAAATTAGTGATATTTGATTACAAATTCTTAAATATAAATGTCGGATATTAAGAAAATAAATTCTCACAACTCGTATTCTCTCAAAAGTTCTAGGTAATTAATTTCATTAAATGTTTTAACCCAAGTTGAATATCTACTTAAATAAATCTACTACAGTGATTTTTTTTCTCTAGTAGTACTATATATTTTAATTAATAATAACAAATACGTATATCAATACTATACTTCTTTATTATTTGGGAAAAACGAACGCTAGTGTTAATAATTACTCGTATATTTCTCATTCAGGTAAACATCATTCGTTTAGAACAGAAATCAATTAGCTGAAAAGTGCATTGGATTTCACATCACAGATTGACTTTCAATTGTCTGTAAAAAATAAATGCAAAGATTTTGTTGAATGATACTTTAAAAAAAATATGTTGTTTGTATCAATAAGGTTCATTGTTTAAGTAAATTATATGCTATGAACTTTTTACAAAAAAATAATTTCTCATAGAAAATATTAAATGTATATATTTATTGAATATTTCAACAAATTTTAATATTAGAAGTGCATTGTTAATTTTAGATGAAACTGTTAAAAAGTTATAATATAAATAATTTGAAATTTAATAAATTTGCTTTGAGACTTAAAAAATAGTTCCAAAATGCATAAAATTTTCTACTTTGCTGAACTCTTATGAAGCTGAAAGAATTATAAAATTCATTCAATTTAGCTTTTATCTAAAGGTGTTACGAGTTTTGAAAATAAATTACAGCAGTCTCAATGCTAACTTACTTAGAAATAAAAAAACGGATGTTCAAAAACAAACTTGTCTTTTGATTACAATTAAGTCTTTAATAACATTTTAATAGGAACTAATCATACACACATCAAAGCTTCAAAAGTATCACACCTGATTAAACAATAAAAACAGCTAGTATTTATTAAAATGATTTTTTTTACAGTGAAAAAATAACCGAATGCGTATCTCAGTAACTAAACGTAATTAAACTAATGATTAAGTCAATATTTTTAGCTTTGAAATACTAAAGAAATGCATGTCATAGCAAAAATAGAAAGATAGAAGTTCGAAATCTTATTGACAAAAATTTAAATTTATATATTTCAGAGTGGTATTTTAGAAATACAATTTAGTGCGTTTTATACACAGCTAATTTATTTTAGTTCGAAGAACTTAATTGAACATTTTTACGCATCATATTTCCAAGATATCAATGGGAAGTTAGTCCTGCAATAACATGATATTTTTAAGCCTGTGATAAATCAATATGTCTGCAGATTAGAGCTCTAAGATCGTTACTATCAAAACAAAAAAATTTCCCAGTACTTATCCATACAAGCAAAGGAGGATTAGTTATATAATAATATTGATCATAAAAGTTGTAACTATATATGTATTAGGGTACAAAAACATATATTTACCTAAATGTTATTGGTACAATATTGTGTAATTACTTTTAAAAAAGTGTCTGTACATAGTGTTTCAGTTTTTAATTTAATTAATTCAAAGAAAAATAAAATCTAGCCGTTTAAGGGGAACAGTACCCTAAAATATCAATTTTTTAATTGCTTTATTTTATTTGAATGATTTTTACAAATTATGTGCAAAATTGTACAGCTCTTATTACACTATTTAGAAAGCTATTCAATTTTTTTAACCGCGCGCGTCGAACCGAAAGTATAAATTAGAACATATGTCGTTGGTATTTTATACATACGTTGTCATGAGAGCCAAAGCAGTTTTATTTTATTCATTTTTGCGTGTGATTCTAAAAGTTGATTACAATAGTTGACATTAAAGAAGAACTTAAATACATGTTAACATGAAGATTTATGCTATTGCTTCTATGAAAATTTGTTTACTGTTATAAAAAACAAAACTAGACAACATATAACTAAAAGATAAATACAATTAGGATAACATAAATACAAATTTTTAGTGTAACATTAGAGCCTTTACTAAATGCGAGTTTAAATTCATTTAATTCATTTTTAATACAAATATGTTTTCTAAAATAAACATTGAAATATTCTATACATTCATAAGTTAACTAATATTTTGTATTTATGAAATACGAAAAAAATTAGTATTTTTAATAATTTTGCATATTTATATATCATATTAAAACGGTCAAAAATGTAATTAAAGGAGAAAAAAAAATAAAAATAACATTTAAATGAATTTTGATATTTTTATTCAGAGAGAGAGAGAGAGAAATAAAAGTAAATTTGAAATGCAATAGTTAGGGCTTGTTTAACATGTAGTAAGGCTTTCATATTGGATTCATACATTTATTTCACACAAAATGTGAGTAAAATGCTGTTACTATATGTATCAAAATTTATTTGCATGTATAATAAAGGAATTATAAAATCCTATAAGTTAAAGTAACAAAAGGAACAATGGGAAATATTATATATTTCATTCATTTACTTATACTATCATTAAACATTAGATGACTGATCAAAGTAACTGATTTCCTTCAAAACGGAACATGTAATGTATTGTTTTATGTTCTAAGGCGAGTTAATTTTTGAAGTAGCATAAGTCGGAACCTTACATCCTGAAACAAAATTGCGCCATGTTTACCCAACATTTTCTTTCACAAACATTCAATAAGTTTGAACAAATATTAGGTTTCCGTACAATCTAAAAGACTACATTATCAAACTGTAACAAAGTGTTGAATGTTGCGTTTTTTTTCTTTTTTTTTTTTCTTTCTTTTCTTTAAAACTTTGTCCTCCTTGCATTTGAAGAAACAAAGATATTCCATTTCTCTTATCTTTGGAATAAAGAATGAAGAAAAATACCCAATTCCTAAAGAATGCAATTGATGTTTTTTTTTATTTTTTTGTAAACATTTTGATGCTTTTTTCATTTCTTTGCGTGAATAAAGTGTTTCAAAACGGTATCTTAAAAAAAATTTTGTGAATATTTAAAATATATTCTGGATGACAACGAAACTTTTTACCATACATAAATTGAATGAAAAATTTGGTATTTGACTCCTTATCACTCAACTTGATGTACATTAATTTTAATCTGATATATCAGATTAATAATAATAGCTTATATGTGATATATTTTAAAATTTCCCTTTTGTAAGGTCTATTTTCAGGAATTACGTAATAAAAAAATTAATAAATTGTAGTTGTATGTCACTTGGATTACGGAGAACTGTCCAGTTCTAATTTTAAATCAGCAAAAGAAAAATATTTTCTCCAAAAAGATTTCTCAAAATAATTAAAAGAAAAATCAGGCATTTATGAGCCCAGAAGAAGCATTAAAATTGTTTTATGAAAGTTAATTAAAATACCGACATACATTTAATAATATTGAGTTAATACTTAGTTAATATAAAGAATTAAAAATGAAACGAAATAGATAATGAAATTTATTTAGAAAGAAAAACTTATCTTCATTGCTTCTTAAAAATACTCGTACATTATGAATTGATTTAATCTCTTAAATACGATAAGCAAAAAATATTCTATTCTTTCATTTTTTAATATAAAACAGCATATCTTTTATTGTAACCCTATTTTATCATTACTTTCCCATTTCTCTACTTACAATTTGTTTCTGTATAAGAAAAATATAAGGAGAAACAACTGGAAGCATTAAGATAATAGTAAGAAAAATTTTGAAATATAATTCTCAACAAAATATTGTTATATTATTATTTAATTATTAAGTAAGGAAGGGTCGATTACATTCGTGGTTCTGCAAGAAAAAACACGGTTGCAATTTGTCTCATTAAAAAGAAATTAATTATTGAATATAAGGCCAGGTTTCTAAAAAGAATTATATCATACAAGAAGGTAATTCGGAAACATTTAAATCGTCTTGGAGGATAAAACTGAAATAAATGAAACCAACAAGTATGTGATATTTTAAGAAATACAAAATCACGATTCCAATAGTGATAAAAACAGTACAATTAAATCAACAAAATTAAAACTTTAAAAAATAAATATTCAAGAAAATCATTAAAAATCAAATAAATTTTTTATGATAAACAGAAGAATTTTACAGAAATAAATGTACGATTTAAAAGTTAAAACCCCTCTAAGAACCAAAAAATCAAAACAATATATTAACGAATCAAATAATTTAAAAGAAAGCCAAGTAGTAGAAAAGCAAAATTTAGAATAATAGGGAAAATGCAATTTATATTGTTCCACACATTGCAATGGAATAATTTGTATTTATACGGTTACTAATCAAATCTTCACACTTCAGTGAGTTATATTATAAAAAAAGGTGGTAAAAATTCATATTGGAATAATCAAAAATTCAACCACATAAAAAAGAAGAAATTTAACATTGTAATTATTTTCAATTGCATTACAAAATAACAAATTACTCTGAACTAATCCTCTGAAATATTGTAACACTAATTAAATCCCTGAAGTAAAAGAGCTATATTAATTAAACAAAAAATACTTATAAAGGGAAGCCAATTAAAGCAACTTATTATAATATACTTATCAATGGCATATCATCATAAATAAAAATGTAGAAATATTTTAAGCAAGTCAAAATCCAAATTGCCTAATCCTTGCCCCCCCATCCCCCACGAAAAAAAACCCCTTGAACAAATAGCAATTAAAAACATTATTATTAAAACCTTTACAATCGCAGAAAATACGAAACAATCCCATATCAAATGAGTTAGTTCAACACCAAAGTAAAAATCGATTGATTGATATAAATGAAACCATATAAATAAATTGATCGATTTATAGAAAGAAAAATAATATATGTTTAAGATAACAAAAAAAATATAGATAAGATATTTAAAAAAATAAAATTTTACAAATTTAAAAAAAAATAACTTATTGACTTCCTTAAAAATAAAAACTGGATCATAAACAAAATTAAAAATGAATAGTCTACTAGATTGAAAAAACTCATAAACCCATATTTATTCAAATATATATATATATACTTAATTTATTTCAGAAATTATTTATTTTGAAAATCCATAGATAAATTAACTAAATTGATTTTTCTCAGTAAATAATTATGGAATATATTTCTAAGATATTTCATCTTAAATAACTGTTCTAAGAATTCACTTAAAAAAGGATAAGTTTTTATTTCTCTTTTCACAAATATTTCTAATATTACCATTACTAACAATTCTTAAATTAATATCTGAGAAATGTGTTACATAAGAATTTAAAGTAATTTTAACCAAATTTATATATTAAGGAAAAAAGATAAATCATGTATATCTGCATTAGAAGTAAATAGAAAAATAATAAGATCATCGATATATCTATATAATTTGAAATTATTTTATTTCTAAATTTATATTCAAAGAAATATAAATAAATGTTTTCTAAACTGTTACTAGCTGAACACCCTTGAGGTATGTACATAATTTGTTTCTAGTTTTAACCAGCGTATATAGATTTCTTTTAGTTTTAAATTAATAAGAAATTTAAACTTTTCCCAATATATAGAGCTATTATTTTTAATTACTTTTAATTAGCCAAAATATCCTTAATTAAATCGTCTAAATGTATGGAATTAAGCAAATATTCAAAATAATAACTATAAGAGCAAATGTCTTCATCTTTAGTATAGTTAATAATTTCATATCTATTTCTAATGTTAGCAATCTTATTAAGACAATCAATATTATTTTGTAAAATTTTCTGGAAATTTTTTCCAGCTAAGTTAATGTAAGTATTAGAACCATTAGTCATAATTCTATATTTAATAAGGACTTTGTGAAAGTTCTAGTTAGATGTAAGCAAGGAAAATGTTTCAAATTCAAAGTATAATCTTTTTTTTTTAATTTTAAGCTTTAATTGATTTAGCTAATGTTCTATGACTATTTTTAACATTAATATATCGGCATTATTATAAATTAAATACTTTTTCGTCAAATCAGCATTAAGTTTTTTACAAGTAATCTCGTAATTCTCTGATGCCTTATAAATATAAAAAATAATTAATTTTTCTTGTGACAATTAATTGATTTTTGTAAATCTCTAATCTAAATGTTATTGTTTACCTTAAATTTGTAAGGTATGTTTAGTCCTTTAGCATTGAAAATACAGAAAACTTGCACAAAATTAGTTGAATACTTTTATTAGTTAGGCTTAATTGCTGCTAAGGTAAAAACGTTGCAAGTAAGCTACTGTGAACATTCAGATTGTTGTTAATCCGGCAAAAGTGCAAAACGCTGCAAAGAAATTGTTTCCAGATTTACAAATATTTTAAATATTAACAATTACAATTACAAAATTAATAATAAAGTAAAATTTATAATTATGCAAAAATAAATATAGTTATTAAAATAAAATGCAAAATAGTAATTTAAAAATACCGAAATATGGAATTATGAAATTAAGAGTTATCAAAAAATTGAACAATCGTTGTCCCAACATTACTCCCCTACCAGTAACTAAGTTACGAACCAGGAAATATGGCTGAGATAGTGTTGAAATCTGATTGTAAAATAGTATTAGGTATTAAACAAGAATTATTGAGTTATATGTGCCTTTTAAGCAAATACATTACAAATACACAAAATTTAACAAGCATAAATCAATCACACACTAAAAATTACGCAATATTAAATACATATACATATGCTGTATACATTTTGAATTAGTAATATTATATTAATGATAATTAGTTTCACACTGGGGAAACGACATACATTTATAAGCTTTTATGAAAACCTAGTAAACCAAAATATCATATACTTGATCATATAAAGTTATATTATTTACTATGAATATCAGTATTAAAATCTTACAGGTTTCTTTATCTATCTACCAAGTCTGGTAACAGCTGGTTTAACATCAGATAAGAGGTTAGAGTCAATAGCTGCTGAATTCTCATCCGATTGTTTACAAGGAATTATTGGTTTATCAGGAATTGAATCTGCCACTAACAAATGCGCAGGTTTCAGTCTATCAATTGATATATTCACAGGTTTACCTTTCAGTAGCAGTGTGAAATATTTTTGATTTCTGTCATGAATTATTTTTCTGAATAATTTCTTATGAGTTATTTTTCTGAATAATTTTTTATGAATTATTTTTCATAAATTATTATCTGAAATATTTTTCATTTCTGTAATTGTGAATTGTCCTTCGTATGATGGCTCGAGTGATTTCTTCTATAAATGTCTGCAATTTAGTAACAAAAGTTTCAGGAACAATTTGAATAGAAGGTGGATCAAAAAATTCGCCGGGCAATCTGATGTTAGAGCCATGAACCATCTGAGTTATAGTATGATTGTTGTTTAGTCTTAGAGCAGTTCTTAATCCAATTAGAACAGTTGGTAAGGTATCTATCCATTTGTGTTGCTATGATCTTTGATTGCACCTTTCAAGTCCTATGTAATCGTTCCATTTTTCCATTGCATTGTGGGTGGTAATAAGTTATACATGCTACTTCAGACCCACAAATAGCAGTCAAACTTTTGAACAACTAGGATACAAATTGCCTTCTTGATCTGTAATTATTTTCACAGGCACTCCGCAAACCTAGTGCTCCTAAAAGGCTATGCTAAATATCTCTGCTGTAATATCAGTCAAAGGAATTGCATAAATCCAACACGAAAAAATGGGTGATACAGGTCAAACAATATGTCATGCCTTGTGATGGTGGAAGTGGACTAATTCAATCAATATGTATCACACGAAATCTCGTAATGATGGAATTTTAAACAAATTCTTGTTTTTATATATTTATTTTTGCTCTTTTTTATACAGAAAGTTACGAAGAGAAATATTAATTTATTTGAAATCATCAACACTTATATATCACAAGTATGTTTTTAACTAAAGAAAATTGTTTGAAGAACTTCTAATGTTCTAAAACACTTCTTCTTCTTCTAAGTTCTTAGTTCTTAGAACTTCTAATTCTAAGTTATGTTCTTGGATTAGGAAATAAAAAAAAAAATATTACACAATAGGGTTTAAAATGTTTCTTTTAGGCCTTTTTAAATGTCGACTTATTTTAAAGTTTCCTTCGGACGTAGCTGAAAAATTGTAAAATAAGAAAACATCTTTTATTTCTGTTTTATATAAAAATACGAATGAAATTCTATGGTGTATATAATTCTACAAAACACGAAAAATAGAGACACAATGAACTTTTCCTCTAGAGTATACTTTGGAGAACCAAGTTAATATAACTCGTAATGTGTATTTCTAATTAATGTATGAAGATATTACGCTTTGAACATACACGAGATTTCTTTTTTATATGCTACACGCACAACTAATTTGTATATAACTAAAGTTGATTTTTTTTCATCGTATTTTTTTAGTGTTCTCCACGGATGCAAACAAATAATAAGGTAAATATTCATCACAATAAATAAAACAAAGGAAATGAGGCTTTAAAAGGATGAACACAAATGTTCTATAGATAACTAGGATTTTATTTAAATGTTATTTAAAGTAAACATTATATTTTTGATGAAAAAAGAATAATAATCTTCAATAAATATATATGACGCCTTCCGTTCTAATGATTATTTTTTAAGAATATGATAATCTACCCACTTGCATTAGCACTTAATTAATCATTTATTTGTAAGGAAAATGTTATAAAAATAATAAAATAGACTAAATAATGACAACTTTATAATAATTTTGCTAAATATTAAATTTTTCAGTTATAAATTATGTTAATTAGCTATGTATTTTTAAGAGTTTTTTTTTGGTTGAATAGCATTACAAAACTACTTTTTATAAGTCAAAATTGGGGTTTAAAGTCTAATAATGAATTTTAAAAAAAATGAAAACAAATGCATGCTATAAGTAACGACACAATCAACATTGGCTGGTTAATATTATTATTATTACACACACATATTGTTGTTGATACACATGGTTGGCTATTATTGGCTACGGGCTATATTGGTTATTATTATTGCTGTATTGGCCAGCTGGCTATTACACAAAACAGTACATACACATCATATTGCCACATACAAAAACATGAGGACATATTATCATTATTACATATGAGTTACAAAAACATATTATTTATAATACACACATTATTATTATTGAGTTGGCTGAGCAATATTATTGGCTATTGGCTATTATTGGTTATTATTGCTATTATTATTGTTGTTGAGCACACAAAAACACATGGTTGTCATGGCTGGCTGTTGAGTTGATAAAACATAATAGTTATTATTATCATACATATACATACAAAACATGCTGGTTGTTATTGTTATCATACATGGTTGGTTATTATTACATACAAAAAACACACACACACATCATATTGGCTGTCATACATTATATGTTATTACACACACATTATTATTGTTGGTCATACGCTGGCTGGCTGGCTGGCTGGCTATTATTATCATTACACATTGGTCATTACTGTTACTATTGACATTACTATTGATGAACATACATTATTGGCTGGCTGCTGGTTGGTTACGTAACATCATACATTATTGGCTATTATTGGCTGTTATTATTATTGGCCATTGGTTGGCTACGCTGGACAACATACAGCTGGTTGGTCAATTGTCACACACACACACATATAACATATAGTTGTTATTATTCTTTATTGTTGGTTGGCCACAACACACATTACCGATGATGTTGTTGGCTACGGGCCACATACAACATGTCATTATCTTTACGCTGGCTTAGCTGGCTGACACATGGCTGGCTAGCTGGTTGAGCATCATCATACACATGGTTGGCTGGTCAAGGGCTGGCTGTTACAGGAAGCGGTATATACAGTTGGCTGGCTGCCACACACATATTCACACACACACACACACATGGCTGGTTGTTGGCTGCTGAGCCTTTCATACACACAAGGCTGGTTGTTACACACACATGGCCACACATTATTGTTGAGTTATTGAACATCTTTACATACATATTGGCCATTGCCATTACACACATCTTATGCTGAATAATGGTTCATTGGTTGGTTGGCCACACACACACACACACACATTGTTGGTTATCAGGTTATTGGGTTACACACACACATGGCTATTACACATGTCATTGCCATTGGCTGGCTGGCTGCTGGCCATTGCTGGTTGCTTCTGTTGACACACACACACAGCTACTCCTTACACATACACTGGTATCTCTTGTTGGCTATTGGTTGCTGGCTGTCATTGGTTATTGCTGGCCATTGACATAGCTGGTTACCTTTATTGGCTAGTTGTCAGTTGACATTATTGTCATTTCCTTGGCTGCTGGCTGGTCATTGGCTGGCTGACATATTACCTTGCCATTATTGGTTACTAGCTACAGTTGGTTGGTTGGTTGTTGTTGGCTGTTGGCTGGTTGGCTGTTTCCATACACATATTGCTGTTACATCATACACACAGTTGCTTACATCTTCTTTATTGGCTATTATTATATTGGTTATTGGCCATTACTGGTTGGCTGGCTGGTTATTGTCTTTGTTGGCTAAGGGTTATTATTGTTGTTGTTGAGTTGATAGCTGGCTGTCATTGGCTGTTATTGGCTGGCTGGCTGCCACACATGGCTGGCCACATATATATATATATATATATATATATATATTTTATATATATATATATATAGTTTTATATATATATATATATATATATATATATATATATTATATATATATATATATATATATATATATATATATATATATATTATATATATATATATATATATATATATATATATACACATCGATCAATAACCCCGAGTCAACATTGAAAACAACATTTTTTTGCAAATTTTTTTATTCATCAGCATAACACCTTTGTTAATCCTCTTTAGGTGATACAATCAACTCCAACGCTTTTCCAAATCTTTTTTTTTTTCTTTTTTTTTTGCAAGAAATCTTTTGTTGGTAAATAGCGATAAACAGCTTCTGAATCATCGACTCGTTGTGCTTTTGTTCCATCGAAAGCAATCGCGGCACCTATTGGAAAAACCTTTTCTTCCACTTCAAAAAACATTTTTCCTGGTCCGATCGACTTAAAATTTTGACACGTTTCAAGCAAAGGTTAGTACTCTAGAAAGACCTGGTTACTGGTTTACTACGAGCGCCATCTCTGGGTTAGTCTCCGAGTTATTGATCGATGTGTTATATTTAATATATACATTTTTCTTTCTTCCAAAATTTACTTAGAAGTGCATCATTTTTTCCAAATGTTTAAATCAATGTTTATTCTGAAGTCTGATGCTTTCAAGATGAATTTTATTTTGTGTGATAGAATCTTGATCATTTGAATATAACCGAGGCCCAAATTTTTACTTCATCTGACATTCAAGTTAGCGCCAGAAGCCGAGGACCAAGCCAATTACAATGCATTAGTTGTCCTATTTAAGCACATATATATTCCCTTAAGAATATTTTGAGGAGTTTGTAGCTTAATAATTAAATTTAGTACATTAACATTTCTATTCAGTTGTTCTAGGAAGATGAATTAATTTAACTGTAGTTAATTCTACGATATTTATGAAGGTTAAAGGAACATTATACCGAAGTATGTTGGTTAGTTAGATTAGTGTTACCGCAGAGTAGCATAACGAGTTTTGTTTAATGATTTGAGACACATGTTTAGATGCTTAATAATATCATCGAATTTGGACGCGGAATTTCATTCTGATTAAGAAAATGACATATTTTACGTTAATCTTCACTTGACGCAGCCTGCAAAGTCCCATAATATTTTTAACTGTTGTCTTTTATCTCGTTTTCTTCTTCACTGTCATCAATGGAATTGACCCATGATCCTGCATTTCTCCAACTCATAAGTTGCAATTTTGTGAATCAGATATTTCGACCTACCAATCGCGTGAATGATTGCGGATTTGTAAAATATCATTTTCAAAATCCTTTCTTGACTATTTGTTCAAAACTAAGCCAAACTAATGAAAAATTGAGTTTCATTGTCAAAAGCTTTCAGTTAACCAATTGGTAACCTTATCAAGACGCATAATTAATACAGTTCACGTTCAATTTTAATGGACATCTGATTCGACTCATGAATGTATTGATAGTGAATTGAATAAATTCGCTTAGTGTCTTTGTTTAGTCGAGATATTTGAAATGGGCATAATATTAAAGGTAATGTAAACCAGTCTGTAATTGTTAGCGGAAAAGTGTAAGCTATTGATGCATACACATACTCGCATACCGTAGCCATACCATTGCCAGTTTGCAGAAAAGCTCAGAGAATCATTTGCTTCTATGAAATATTTTTACTGATATTAATTTCAAAAGAATTTTAATACTCCTTTTTGAGTTATGTGTATTCTAAAAATATATTACATAAAAATTTTACTATAGTTCTAATTTCAAAATCAAAATTGTCTCATTTTTTTTTACAATCTCATTTTCATTGAAAACAATTTTTCTTATATTTATAAGTATTTTTGTTGATAAAGTGGTTTGAATAACGCTTAATTCTGAACATTTATGTACCTTATTTTAAGCGTTAAAGTATGTACTCTTTGTGAATTTCACTGTTTAATTTGCACTATTTGAACTAATTTAACATTACGTAATCGAAAAATAATATCTATTTGATTTAAAATTTTAATTAGTCTAAAATGTGATATTCTTGAGTTAAATAGATGGATTGAATATAGTTAAAATTTTGAAATCTAAATTAAAGGATCCCATTATATTATGTCAGGAACATTTGTTACATCTGTGCTAAATATCATTGTCATGAAAATTGTAAGAAACTGTGTATGTATATTCTTTTCAACTATGTATTGAAATGATTTATTCATAAATTTATTTTATTGCTTATACTTCGCAGAAAAACCATTGATCACTCACTTAAAAACAATTTAAACAAAAAAATAATACAATAAAATTTTTAAATTGAGAAAAAGTAGTTGTTAAATAATAAAAACAATTCTTCAAACTGAAAGTGAAACTAATTAATCTTATTTTTAACACAAACTTTCGACACTCCAAGTGAAATAGATTCCTTCCAACCCTTTCTGAAATAGAATACGTAATTGAGAAAAGACATAGCTGCACAAAAGCACTAATGGTCCAACTTCTTCAAATATTGACCTAGAGTTTGCGTTGTCGCTTTTTATTCTCTTTTACCACTTAGGGAGAATTTTTCTTATTTTTGTTATACATTAGTTAGCCTTAAGTAAAGTTTAAGGAGTTCCCAACTTTTGTATTATATGGCTTGACTCTGAAGGTTGTTCCAATTTGCGTTTGCTTGCATTATGTAAACTTGAGAAAAATAGATAGAAAACCTTATCTTCTATTTTTGTGACAATAATGAATTAATGTTAAAAAATTATGTGCTTTGTTTTGAGTTTGAAAGAATTTTCGTTACCTCTTTGTTCCAAGATGTTGCAAAACTTGATTCATTCATTTGTGTCTTCTAGAAGCAAAATCAATATATATTAATGTCTTGAAGTTTTAAAATAATTAGTAATAATAAAATAAAGTGAAAATATGATGATTTTGCGTTTAGCTCGAGCAATAAGAAACTATACATACGGATGGATTGATTTTTTTTTAATTCTTAGAAATGATCCGATTCCAATTTTGTTTTAAGTTTGTTTTTCTATTTAACCTAGATAATCAAAAAGTTTACAGATAGAAGTATTTATTATGAATTAACTATTCAATGTGACGGAATTGAAAATAAAAAAAAAAGTTGCATACTTCTATAAGTGTTATATGAGTTATACACCAATTTTATAAATATTTTGATGGTTATTTTGGATAAATGGTTATTAAATAAAAGATGAATATAAACACTATGAATGTTTTTTATTTCATTCTTCTAAAATAATATATAGGCAAAGTTTTGTTTTTATCTTTTTATAAAGCCACAAGGAATATTGATAGTTGAACGTGTTTAAAAAAAGATTAAATTAATTAATCCTAAAACCAAAAGATTATTTCTAAGATTACATATAACTATTAACAAAACTTACATATTTTAATGGATATTATACTTCATGATATAATTGTTTATTTATTTGTAAAGGTAATCAATTAGAATGAAACTTATTCCACAAAGGAAAAAAAAATCTCTATGAGTGTTATTTTGAATAATAATTGCTTTCAACTATATTTCTATTATTTTTTTTTAAAGTTAAATATACTTCAATTTAAAATGACGCAATACGGTATTTACTATGCTGTTTATATAATTTTGTTAAATATATGTTATCAATGAATTCAAAAACTGATCTTCAAGCAATAAGGATAGGATGCTCGTATTGCTTAAAATTTGATTTAGAAAATATTACTCCCAATTTGAAACTGTATTTAGCTTTAAAATCCCTAATTGTATAGATTTTCTTTTTTCTACATTTCGGCATTCATTTTTGATTATCTATGGTTATAAATATATGTGAAATATTTATAAAGTTTAGTTTTACTTTAACCATTTTTGGTGTACATTTTTAATTGATTTATTAAGTGCTACATAATGCCACCCGATATTCTTTCCAAAATTTAACTTTTTAGAGAACTGCAGAGTTTGAAATTTTTTTTTTAAAAAAAATAGTATTTATAATTTTGATCTCATTTAAACTCCCAAACTGTTTTTAAGTATTTTTTTCCTCTTTTAATAAATTTTCCAGAAAAAGAAAGAAATAAAAGCATTATTAGTTAAGTATTGAAGAAACCAAAATTAGTAATTACTGATAAAAATAAAACTTAATGTTGAGAAGACCTTTGTTAAAAATTGAGCATAATAGCATATAACTATATATTTATTTCTAAATGATAAATAATATGTCTAATTAGATTCAATTCATCATATTCATTTAAGAGTTAGTGTAAAATGAAATAAACGAAACAGAATATGCATAACTACATTCCAAGAGTAATTATTATATTAAATATTTTTCATTCCTATCACAAAGTTTCCCAATTAAAATGGTACCTAAAATCAATCTATTTTTGTAAAAATTTATAAATAAGTTAAATTAAAAAATTTATATTTGTTAATTTTTCCTTAGTAAATGAAAATTTTAAATGGTGACTTCTTAAAAATAACTCTAGATTCAGTTAATGTTCAGAATTAAATCTGAATGAAAAGTTAATGTTCTGAATTCTGAATAAAATATTTATTAAAATAAATATTTTAAATTCATTAATAATTTGAATTTGTAACGAAATGTTTTTTTCTTAAAGTAGAGATAAAAGTCATCAAATGCATTTTTAGAAAGGGTAAATATTTTCAGGCTATGTTTTTGAACTAAGTATGAGATGGTTTAACATTCGTTTTCCGTTTCTTGAGACAGAATATAGTTAAGGAAAAAAATTGAAAAAATAGTAGCAAGAAAAAAAAAAGATTGGCACTTGAAGCCTTTCTTTTATTATTATCATTATCCAAACTCAGGTCTCATATTTTCCTTAATACTTGTCTTGAAAGAAAGAGTTCATTTTCACCAGTACTGGGAGGAATGTAAATAACACAAATGTAAGGAATAAATTATATACAAATATATATGTAATAATTAATAACTTTTTACAATTTTCATTTTCAGCTAAAAATGGCTAAATGTTAAATTAAATAAAATTCTACAATTATTACGCATTGCTGTTTTTGCAAGAAAATTATTTTTGAAAAAGCTAATACTAACTTTAACTTAAGTGCAAAAATAATTCTGAATAATTTTAAAAAGCCACTCCTTAATTTAAGCAGTTTAATTGCTAAGTAATAAAGGAATTAGTTAACCATTGTTTAGCAAATATGGTTGTAATTTCAGCTTTATTGAATACTAAGTTTTGAGTTGTTATAAAAGAATACTCTTTATTACGAAATTGAACTCTGTAAACATTATTAAGGCATTAATTTCTCTTTGTGAAATATTTTCAATAATTTTTCCCGGTATTGTTAAGTAAAGAAAGAGGAAGTTAATTATTATTTTATTCATTAATTTTTCTGAAATTTCTAAAAATACTTGATGTTAATTTATTTGTTATTAAAAGAATAAATAATTCATATTACATATATTGTTATAATTTTTATGTGAAACGATTAATAAGAACGTACTAGTGCTAATCAATAATTTATTTAACTATAATTAAGATCATAAGTGGCTCTATAGATATAGGTTTTATTTCTAAAGGATAAAAATAAGATTATTATCAAAATCTAGATTATACACTTAACATCACAATTGTTAGTTTTTTAAATGGGAATGTAAATTAATTGAAAATTTATATTTATACTGCTTATAGATGTCTAAAGTCTCATATACAGTTTTATACATTTATATACATTTGTAAATGTCTAAAGTTTTACTTTTAGGAAAACTTCTCATAAATTTTTTAGTTAAATCTATAAAAAAAATTGTTTTTGGTTAAATCTAATATATAGTTATAAAAAAGCAATTATTCCTTTTAACACCGCGTTAGAATACCCCAAGAAATCGTAGATTTATATAACGCTTTACATGAAAATATTATTTTAAACAGGATGCTAGAAAATTTGTTGTCTGTCAAATGTAAAATTTAAAAATTAGAATAAATTAATCCGCTCCATTCTCAAAAATGTGATATTGTATATAATAACATTCGAACAATTTAAATATATTTGAATTTTTAATAAAATAATGTTAGGTTTTCATTTCTCATTTTATTCTTGAACATGAATATTATTTTTTTTTAACACAATGTTTCACGTATAGTAATCTGAGACAACCGTCAAAAATTGCCGACTGTACAAAAAACATTAATAAAACTACACGGGACTGATTGCAAATTTAATAAAAGGGGAATCGCTTTTCCCTTATTTTTCTAGACATGTTGCTTCTTTTGCTAGAAAAAGTAGTTGAAAACCGTACATAGGAGCATTATTTTGACATTGTAATTCATTAGTTTTTACATCGATCTCCCCAAAATTGTCCTACTTATAACAACAAACACTGTAGTTAAAGTGTTTTCCCTTGTTGAAATGAAAAACAAACCACTTCTAGAAAATGTCAGATTACGGCTTTAACACTTTCTGTAAGTTACTGAATTTTTCATTAAAGTTCATTATGAGAGATGATTGATGTAATAGTCTTATGTAAAGAGGCTATTAGTATTATTTCTCTAATTTCATTTCATTTTTAAATCATGTAATTTGTAATAAGTTTGAAATTCAATTCTTTATTATAATCCACACAAATTTTAAAATCGTTTTAAAGGCCAGATATGGCATAAATTTGTTTATAGTAAAGAGTATAAATGTTAAGAATATAACATTAGAGCAACACAGGTGATTAATAAAATTTATGAATGTGTTTTAATGATTAAATATACATTTTACACCAGAATTAAAATAATTTCTAATAAAACAATATTCATTCCTTCATATAATTATTAAATTTTTAATTGCTCGTAATAGTAGTTTCCCACAAAACTCGGAAACGAAGATGCAGAAAAAAATTTATGCAAAAACATTTAAGAATTTAAATACGCTTTTGTATTACAAAATTGTGTTTATTGCCAATACATTTTAGAACACAAACACAATGCTGTATAATTTTGTAGAAAAAAGATCTTTTTTGTGCCTAGAAGTAATCTTGAAGGTTTCTGAGTCAGCAGTGCATCTCTTAAGATTTGATCCACATGTTATGAAAATGTATGGATTCATTCTAGCTTATGATAATTTGTAAGTATTGTCTGAAGCTTTAGCTACATAAATATCACTATAAATGTCATTGATATATGAAAACATAGAGTTTTGATAAAATTGAGATTAATCTCATATATTGATTACTTCACAATATTTTCTTACTTTTTTCACAAAATACTGTTACGGAGCCGATATTCCTCGAGCACTCGTATTTTCTGGAATGTTCTCCAAGGAATATATTAAAGCCAAAATAATTGTAAATGGCACGAGAAACGCAATTGTTTAATTTCTGATTAGTTTTGCCTTTTCATTTCAAAACAATGACAATTTTTATTTCAAATCAGAACTAAACTTTAAAGCAAATGAGAAAAAAAAATTGGATATATTATTATAAATATTTTTATTAATTATACAATATTTGAAATATTTTTAAGAAATTACATTACTGGCAACTTTGCATTTTATAAGTTAAACATTATTTAATAAAGATAAGTGATAAAAACCAAATTACCAATCTAGAATATGCAAATATATTTTTAAGATCAGAAAATTCTGCACACCAGAGGTGTTATTGTGAAAAGTCACGCGATTTCACCCTTATTTAAGCAGGAACGAAACAACATTGCATGTAAATATTGGAATGTCAATTTTCAGTTCTCGTTAAGCAATTTATGTTATTACTAAAGGCTCCAAAAAGGAAATTTGTACTGTTGCTGAGAATTTAATAATTAGGTTAAGCTAAAATAAAAATCCATGAACTGAAATTGCGAAAATTTTTGGGACAAGCTGTGGCTTATCTGTGTTACATGACCCTATCCATAATCTTAAATATTAATCTAATACAAATCTAAAATCTTCACTTTATTTCAAGCACAGATATATTAATTAAAATAATCACACACAAATTCTAGAAGAAGTCAATTATTATTCAAAACCTTTTTTATCATTTTTCTAAATAGTTAAATATACTTAACTAGCTCATTGTTCCTCAAAGTGGATACTAACAACTTTGTACATTTATAAGATTATTCTCATTCGAATACTCGAATCCAATATGAGTTAATACACAATGGAGATAACTTCGATAAGACGGAGTCGGGTCTTAACTATTTCTAGTTCATACATACATGCAAATAAAACGAACACTAATCAAAGCCTTCTGTCGATTACGCGTTCTGAGGACTGAAACTTTTGTTTTGTAACTCCCTTGGAGGTGTCCTGCAAGCACACTTTATTTCAGTTTTTCTCGTTCTTTCTTTCTTTTTTTTGGAATAAGAAGAGGTAGAACTGGCAATGGAGGGAGGGGGTAACGGCCACGATTATTTTTTTTTGTATCAAATTATTAAATCAATTTGAAGTAATGCAATGATCACTTATTTTTGTCTGTTGGATTTACTTAGCTTTATGAAGAAATGAAATTTCGATTTATAGATTAGAGAAGATTGCCCCAGGATTTGAACTTTAAAAACGAAGAAAAAGGTAAGAGAAAACCTTTTTTTTCTTCATTCGAATTTTTTCGTTGAACCTTTAGAAAAAGAGAAAAATTTAACATGACATTCCTGCCAGAATCCGAATTTGAAATAATTTTAAAGTTTTGAAAACAAATGTGTATATTAGATTTTTATTGAAAAAAAGCAAAATTTATTTTTGTATAATGAATATGATTAGGTATGTATGTTGTATTTTGCTTTGAAATTAGCTAGAAAAAGGTCATTTGAAATATCAAAAAGGAAACGAAAATCATTGAGAATAGCTGTTATTAAGGTAGTTAATGATTTAGAAGCTTTTTCATCAAATCCTGACTTCAATGCTGAGAAGTTAGATGAAAATGTAGAAATTTTTTTCAATTATATTTGAAGCTCTAATATTATTTGATCAACAACTTTTACGTTCACTCTTTAACCTGAGGCATTCGACAGTGAATTTCAAACGACTGAAGCATTAAGAGTAAAGATGCTACTTCAACTTTTTCGTAAAAAAAATGATTGATGAATTTGTGAATTCCTTGGTTTGTCACCCTCATCTCAGACACCGACATTATCGGCCCTACTAACAGATCATATCTCAAATTCTGATATCATTCGCATTACAGTCCCAAAATGTCGTATTACTCGATTCTAAGAAGATGCTTAATCAAAATCAATAATTTTTTGGAATAGCTTCGAAATGTCAGTACACGACAATGAATCTCTAAGTAAAATGGACAAGTTTAATTATCTTAAAGCTCATTTAGAGGGATTGGCTTCAAACACTGTTGAAGGCTTTCCTATTTCAAGAAAAGCTTACGGTGAAGCTGTGAAATTATTGAAAAACAGAAAAACATATTTTCAAATCCAGAAATATTAATTTAGGTCAATATGAACAAGATTTTATCATTGCAACCCTTAAGGAATTCTAATGATCTTTTGTATTTTCGAAAAGTTGTTGATAATTGTAATACACTGTCGAGAAATTTAGTCTCTTTATCCGTGTATAGATATAAAATTTCGTGTCCCTGTTATTAAAACTTATCCCACCTGACTAGGTATTACATTATAAATTACAACAAAAATAACAGGATCAGGCATTCAACAAATGCTCTCATTTCTCACTGAATCCTTAACAGCGCCTGAACAACTTATTCTACTAATAAATTGTTTTTCGAAAACTGATGACCAGAAAAACATTTGTTAGAAATCTCTAGAATTGATGATTTTCACATTTAATGGAAATTAACAGATCTCAATATAATTTAAGTGATTCTACAAACAACAAACTTTGCCTTTTTGTTAAATGTTCTGTTGTAATTCATATTTTATTTTAGGATCTGACACTGTGGGAAAATTAATTAATGGTGAGATAAAACAACACTCTGAGGGGCGTACAGAAATAAAAACTCATTTAGAATGGACTATTATGGGAAAATTGTACTCAGAATCTGAATAAAAATAAGAAATTCATTGCTTCTTCACTATCTGCTTACGAACCGGGATAAAACCTCAGATCAATGGATATTGTATTCATTACAAATAAAAGATGCCGAAAAAAGATATCAAAATTAAAATTACAAGAACGTGTTTTAAAACATTTTGAGAGCACCATATTGCGAGATGATAAAGCTATATTTGCGGTCAGTATTCCTTGAATAGATTGGAATGCAAAACTTAGAGCCAGTTAAGCTTAGCTGAAAAAATATTGAAGAATGTATAATCTTAAAAATTTACAGGTAGGCTATCTGATTATGAAAGGTGTTTTTATGACTAGGAAAAGGAGAGCATTATTGAAAAAGTCACTCTATTTGAACCTAATGAAAGTGGGAAATGTCATTATTTACCACACAGACTTTTGTTCAAGGAAAACTCCTCTACAAGAATTCCTCCAGTTTTGACGGGTCAGTTCGTCATAGGAAATTTTGTTCTCTGAATGGTTGCTTAGATGAATTAAAATATTATCTTCTATTTTGAATAGGTTTCGTTTATGAAAAATGGGATTTATACCTGATAATAGAAAAGCCTTCCTGCAAATTTCTTTACCCGAAAACGACATAACTTTTCTCCATTCCTTGTGGTAGGAAGATGGTAACTTAGACAAGATTGTTATCTACAAGCATCGTCGAGTTGTTTTGGATATTTCATGTAGTACATTTTTCTTAGCCGCAATATTAAACTATCACTTAAAGCTAGTTCCTGAACATTTAAAATGTTACCTTAGAGCTAAAGGACTCAATGTACTTGTATATCGACAAGTATGTGGCGAAGATGGACTCATCCGAAGACTCCAAAGAGCTGTAAGCATTGGGAAAATTTGATTTACTTGGCTGGTGGCATAATGATATGGAAAGATCAAATTTTGACAAAGAAACTGACCAGCAGGAATCCAATTTATCAGAAGTGCAAGTACTTGGATGTAGTGGAATGTAAAATAAGAAGTCTTGTTTCTCTTTTATACTAATAAAAGTAAAGTAATAAAACAAATCACAAAAAAGGAAAATCCTATCATTAGAGTTTCGAATTTTTGACCCGATTTCAGTCGCGTACCCGATCACTCTAATCCCCAAATTACTTCTACAAGAATGTTGGAAGATAGAAGTTTCTTTGGACTCTAAATTAACGATAGAAATAGGGGGGATTAAAAACATGGGCGAAACAACTTATACAGCTAGAAGCATCAAAATTACTCGATGACTATCAAGACTCTACCTTAAAGACACTTACCTATCATTACAAGTTTACTGTGATACATCGAAATTTTCATAAGCTGCTTGAGTTTTCTTGCGAGTTCAAACAGATAGTGAAGCTCCTTTAAAAGGAATTTCTCTACCCAGATTGGAGTTATCTTGTACGATTAGAGGTATAATAGTTAATTCAGTAAAGAAGGGTTTGCACATGGGAAATGTTGCTACTACTCATTGATCAGACTTATTGGATGCTCTCCACTTGATAAATGACAAGGTCATTAGGCAAACTTCATTTCTAATAGAGTTGAAGATATACTCGAAGTCTCGTCTAAGAAAAACTGGAAACATGTTCCCGGAATTCAGAACCCAACCAATATCTCTTCAAAAGGATGTTCAGTGTGAACGCTCATGAAGAAACGTTGGTGAGAATGTTTATTTTGGTTAATGAAGATTATCAAAGATTAGAGAAATTTCCTATTATTGAAGTTGTCAACTCAGGAAAAAACCCAATCGTAACTTCAACTTCTAAAGAAAACGAAAAAAATATTGCCTTCGATATTAATCATATATTAGACTTGTAAGACAAGATTTCTAAGAAATCTGAAGAAAATAAAACATCAAAGAATATTAGGATATTTGGAATCTGACAAAATCAGAAGAGCAGAAGATGCATTGTTAAAAAAGAAGGTATTTAGCAACGAAACTGACAAAAGAATTTCTTTGTAAATTGTCAAAGACTCGGATGGAATTTTAAGGCTGAAGATCGATGTATTTTTCCGAGATGACCACAAAAACTTCCGTTTACCCTTTACTCTTCTATCCTATCATCCAGTAGTCAAAGATCTAAATATTTTTAACCCCGTACAACTTTGACATGCTGGAATTCAAATGCTTTTATACACAATTAGAGAACACTATTGAACATCAAAATGTTGAAAAAACTATTAAAGAAGTCATCAAATGTTACACCATTCGCAACAGGTTCAATGAAAGACTTGAAAAGATACAGGAGGGACTATTATTCTCAGCATCGTGTGAGAGATGCAGCTATTGTTGAAATCATCGGATAAGACTTGTTAGTTCTTCTCATTCTTAAGGAAGGAAGAAAGGCTTGGAATTTGATACTGACTAGTGTGGTATACCGAGAAATCCACCTTGAATTGTTATTCACAGTCTATACTGAAAACTTCCTGCATGGCTTAAGGAGGCTCAAAGCAAGCAAAGGCAAGCACAATTAAATCCAATTTCAAGAAAATTCATTCCTTTTCATGCACTTTGGTGGTGACGTTTCAAGGAAAGGCCAATTGAACTTATGAAGATTCTTTTTGAAAAACATCATTGAATAAAGAAGAAATGTATACTGTACTTTGCGATTGTGAAAGCTTGACTAACTCTGGATAATTGACTTATGTTTCGGAGGATGTCGAGAGTACGGAATATCTAGCTCTTGCAATGTTCTTGCAGGACATTAGAGAAGTCAGCGTACTATAGCTAGATCAAGAAGATTAAAATAAGTTGAAGAAGGTATTAGCATATCGAAAAAATATATAAATAATTTAAGAAAACTTTTTAGAATAGAATATTTGGATAAATTGTGAAAGATGAAAAATATAAAATGAGAAGTTCGAAAGGAGGAATTATTTTGGTAGGAGAATACCGTACTAAAAATGAATTGGTACTTGGGAATGATATTGAAACTATACCCTGGCGAAGAGAACAGAGTTAGACTAGCTTTAGTTAAGACTAAACGGTTCTTACCTGCGTCCATTGTAGAGATTTTACCCTCTAGAGATAAAGGAAATAATCAAATCATTTGTATATCCTACGAAATTCCTAAACATTCAAA
>BMAW01014830.1:53855-105473 GCA_019974015.1 Nephila pilipes
ACATTGCTTCGTTAAATGAAAAAATACAAGTATCAACATATAAAAGGGCTAGATAAAAGAGTATTGGCCCTGTACTATGGTGAACATTTCTAGTGTTTTTACAATTATAATGAATTAGTTATACATATCTATAGATTTGTGTCATGTATCGAATAAAAAAGAAATTGTTTATTTATTCAGTGTGCATAAAGGTTGGAGTTCATAGATAGAATAAATCTGAATATCTGCACCAAATATTTATTCAAAATTTTGCAATAATTTTATATTGCGTTATAAAAAAAGAAACCAAGATATGAAAGTCTGTGTATAAACCTAATTATATAAAATCAAATTTTGAATTAGAACACAAACAAGTAGTAGTTTCTAACCCAAGTCATAGGAGTTTAAATTGATTACTTAAAAAAATGTGAGACAATAGTGATGAAACACAAGACAATCACTATAATATGATAAAAACAGTAAGACATAACTTGAAGGATGTTTGATTAGATTGTGAAAATTTGATTCCAAAATATACATTAAATTTGAGTTTAAATTAAAACCATATTCTTTAAAAAATATATATTCTGAAATATCTTACTCACCATGTAAAAGCATCTGAAATTTACTTCAATTCATAATAAAATTAATCAGGAATAAAAACTATTTTTTGTCAACATTTTATTCTGAATGTATCATTTCTAACTTTTTGATTACACACACAGTATTATTGAACAAAAATACGGATGTACAATTCTTCGAAAATATAGTAAAACCTTAACACCTTAAATACAAATATATATCTTAAATCAAGATAAAAATGTATAATAATTTCTCTGTCAATTAAAAAGACAGTTTCTTACACACTTATGAAGTGAAAAAATGGAATTCTTGTCGAGCATCATCGCTGTATAGTCATCGATATAAAAATGTAGCAAAAAACAAAATTTTAACAATACTGCTTTTGAATACTGTAATGTTATTCTATAAAATATAAGACTTACACAAATATTTACATGCATGAAAATAATTTAATGCAAATTAAAAGTAAGAAGTCACTAATACGATTACGTTGTAATATGAATACAGACAAAATAAACCCTGCAAAAGCACAAATAACTACTCACAGAAAATCATTTTCAATCATAAATCAGAAAATCATGATCAATAACACATTAACATCATTTTTATATCTTAAATAAAAAGAATCTTTCTGTAGTTGTGAGTGAGAGTATGGGAAAAAAATGTAAATAAAACAGATCGCTAAAATGAGTATGCGTACATACTCTTTTAATATTCATGTATTCTACGCGTGTAGCGTGGTAAATATATGAAATATAGTTCGAAATATTAAAGAACAAACCATATTTGTTTTTAACCCCGCTTTGTAAAATACGTTGTCAGTATATAAAAGGAACTTTTATAGTCCTTATATCTGTAATAATTTTTGAGAATGCTGATTTCCCATTTTTTTGGTTTTGAATACTTGTAATGTTCACATTCGATAAAGGTATACGCTCAGTCTGATACAAACATACTCATTTCAAAAATGAGTACGTCTAGGTATTCATTTTTGAGTATTTCTTTTACTCCGTGCAATGAGACTTACTGAAAGGTCACAATGAACGGCATTCAGGATCTCCATACCCATTAATATGGTCGAACGGGGTGACATATAGTAGTAGGTCAGCCCATGCAAAACCAAGGATAACCATCACAGGACTATTCGTAAAATGTGGGCATGTTATACGCTAATAGCTCGGTCGTACGATAGCGTTTCTAGCATTGGGGATGGACAACAGGTAACCATTACTTTTTCCCGCGACAATGCAACATAGAGAGAGACGGCGACTCTGTACCCAACGACATAACTGGATACAGGAATGGCCGCATTGTAGTCCTTTCAGATGTGTCCCAGTTCTGCATGCACTGTAACATTCTGATGACCGAAAATTTGTGCAGAAGCTCCGAGAAAACGCTTGTCGTTGGCTTGCAATCAATTATTGGTTATAAGGATCATGCCATACTTGGTGTACGAAGGGTTTTGGGCAGCCATATGGGTACATGATGCATGCCTCGTAGCTTTCGGTTTATTCTTGATGCAGTAAAGTTGGTACATTTGCTGACATATGTATCGTTCATTTGATTGTGCTAAAAGTCGAAATGTCAGCGGTAAATGAAAAAAATGGAACCCAACAAGTTTAAAACAATTTCGAGGAGGACCATCAAGTGAGTTAAACCAGTTTGATGGTACCGACCATCCTTCAATCAACGTAGTGAATTAGAAAAATCCAAAGTACAAAAGAGCTCAATGTTTCAAAATGCAAGAATGAAATATATATTCTAAAAAATTAGCAAGGAATCAAAATATAAAAAAAATTACTTAGAAAAATTCAAAGAAAGAAAATTCAAACAAAAAATGTGAGGAGAAAGGTAAAAATCTTCAAACAAACGAACAGAGCTTCAAGATAGGTATCAAACACTCAGAAATGCGAAAAAACAACACATCATCTTTCTATAAATTTTAAAAAAGTTACAAGCTGTTGTTTGATTACGTATGCGTGGTAATTAAGGGTAAAACATGCATACTCTTGGTTGGTAATTAGTTGGTTGATAGAAGAGTAAAAAATGGCCCAAAATATATAAAATTGTAAACTGTAAATGCGAAAGAGTAAAGAATTCTTCGTCTAGCCACTAAACGCTGAATTTCGGACTGTTGTTGTGTGATTAATTTGAAATTGCGGATCACGATTCAGGAAGATATTTAATATGTTTGTGATGTATATATTCATTTTAGATATTAATGGATTATCATGTTCTAAGGAATCGCTAAAGATTTTTTTAATGATGTAAAACCTATTTTATGTGTGTAGTTAGTTTTGTTAATACTTAGTAAAAAAAGTTGAAAACAATATTTCTATAAATAGATATATGTAAATTTCTGTTCCAATTATATATATATGTGTGTGTATTCAAAACATAGTTTTATATATACGGTTGACAATTGGCTTCCATTTCTTTTATTTAAATTCTCACTCTCTATTCATTCGCATAATATGTAATTAATGAAATCAACAGTTACGTTCTCTGTGATTAAGAGAAGAAAAAAATAATAATAAATGCGGATATCATCAAAATTAAAAAGGTTAGCTACATGATCTAAGGCTTTATGTCATAAAAATTTTATTATAAATTAAGAACATCATTTTCAGTTTTTCGTATATTTCTCTAAATAATTAAATATGGTATTTTATTTAAAAAATTTGTTGGTACTTTTAATATTCCGAAGCCATTCCAGTCCGATACTCATTCTTTTCATTATTTAAAGTTTTTCATGTGCATTGCATTATTTTTAAGATAAAAGTTCACTTTGTTAAGGAACTCAGAACAAAATGTCATAAAACAACTGAAATATTCTAATAATATATGAATTAGATATAAGTCATGAGAAATGGGTTAATTTTTAGTCCAACAATAGAAGTGCATTAATGGAAACAAAAAACTTGAGAAAGCATTAAAATGAGTATTCTCAGTACTTTTTTTAATATCTCTTTTGAACAAAGAACTCATTTGTAATTCAGAATTTCCCTTGTGCCATCTAAGATAAATATTCTTTTGTAAAGTGTAAAAAAAGGCTATTTTTTTATTATTATTTCTTTCTAATTATATTTGAATTTTTTTTAAATGATATATTTTTAATATTTCCAAATTCGTAAAGAGTTTCTTCAAAATATAAACTTCAAATTAATTATATCTAAGTATTAAAAATATTAACAATAAATATGTCATTAAATCAAAACATTTCTGTTAGTAGGTTTCTGGTATATTAATTTTGTAATAGATTTCTTAGATGCAAAAATATGATACATATTTATTAATTAAAAATATTTAAAGTTTAAAATATCATCGATGTAGGATACTAGGAATAAAATTTTGTATTATTTCTCTCTTTTGGTACATTTTAAGAAAGGGCTTTGTTACTTCTTATAAAGTTATTAATATGTTTATTTACTCTGAGTTCTTAAAAATATTTTCAGATTAAATATTTCTATATATAAATTATATTCACATATATTTCTTTCATTTTAAGATCTCGTTATGATATTAAATTTTTTATCATTTTAAAATAACGCATTTTTTGTTGATATTTCTATACTTATCTTCCGTTTCTTAATTAAATATTCGATTCACGTAATTATTAACAAAATTCTCGTTTGCAAATTTAATTTCTGTTGATTCATAATTAACTGAAATTTCAGTGTATAAAAGATATATATATATATATATATATATATATATTTGCATGTAACGTGACACTACAATTAAAATGTAACAACAAAGAAAAAGTGACCAGAAATTTATGCAAATTTTAGGGTAGACAGGCTACAAGTCGTGAAGATGATGTCAAAAGGGCGGCACTCCAGCGACGTTGAAGAAGATAACAATAAAAACGCAAAGCTATTCGGCAATTTTTGCTAGGGAAATACGAGAACACTTTTTCTAGTCCGGCTAATGCAGAGATCAAACCTGTAAGAGAGGCAGTTACCAAGCATAAAACAGGATACGAGTTTGTACGATTACTGAGAAGCAGGTCAGAACAAATGACACTGCAACGTTCCATTCAGTGCACCGCTCTTTGAAATGGTTGGACAGGAAAAGGGCCAGGTTCTTTAGCAGAGTAGGTTTCGTAACATTAGGTTGATCTCTATCCGCTGAAAGAGGGGACGACTCCGGACGCACCACCTCCTTCTGCGTATGCAAAGACATCCGAGTGCAATATCGACCATACACCCTTTCTTGTCTATTAAGCCCCGTTGCTAGTGATGAGCTAACTATGGCGCTGTTAGAATGAGCCATCGCCTAGCATAGACATCAACTTCTGCAAAGGTGCCGAACTCGAGCGATGTGGACGATGGAATAACACTGGTCGTGTTCTCCAGATGAGTCACAATCTGTTTTCTAATGATGTCACTGGTACCAGTATGGCGTTGATGTGGAGACGGTCAATCGTTAGAAATTGCTCCTAACGCCCCCCACCACGTAAAACGATGCATCATGGTTCTGGAACGCATTGTGGTGGATTCCAGGTCATCATAGATCGTAATAAGGCATATACAATCCAGAATGATAGTGGTAGAATGATGTGTTGTAGCCGCAATACTCCCCTAATTTCAAAAAATTCCAAATGCTCTTTATCAGTAGGATAACCCAAACACACCACAGGTCGCATCAGCCAAGAAAGAAAGGGCTCTGCATAGTGTACTACTGCTTTATGGCCACCGTTTACTCTCATAATCTTTTCACCAATAGATGAACACTTTTGGTGATCATGCTTTGCCGACCCTAACACTTCTGCGAATTTCAGAGACGAACGCCAAGGTGAGTATTGGAACCGTTCCTCAGTCCATCCGTGCTCTAATGGAATCGTCCTAGATGTGTTTGCTAGTGTTTCATGCCGTTCGTGTTGAGAGACTATCTTACTAAGCATACCTTGTACTCTCACTTTCTTGGCATGGCCTCAAAGAGTATGGCATTTCGAGAATAAAGTCCTTGTTTTTTTTCGTTTTGCTGTCACTCTCTATATTAATTTATATGTATGTTATATATAAAAGAGTATATATTATATGTATAATATGCTGCTATATTAATAATAACTGTATATGTATGTATATGTAATAATATATATAAAATATATTATATGTTAATAATATAAAAATATATATATTATGTATGTATGTATGTATATATGTATAATAACTTTCTTATATATGTATATATATAAAAAGAAATAGCATAATATATGTTACATATGTATATGTATATAATACTCATATGTATATACTCTTCTGTCTCTTTCTTAACATATATATCATATGTAATATATATTATGTATGTATATATTAACATATGTATATATATTTATAAAAGGTATATATATATTGTATACGTATGATGTCTTTGGCAATGTGTGTGGTATTACAGTGGCAGCCAGTGGCAGCTAATGTGTGTGTTGCCATGTGTGTGTTGGCCAGCCAGCATGATGTGGCCAATGATGTGTGATGTTGTGTGTGTATGTGTGTAACCCAATGATGTTGTGTGACAGCCAGCGTGACATGCATGCAGCCAGCCAGCCAGCTGTGTGACAGCCATGTTGTGGCAGCCGTTGGCCAACCAATGGTGTGTGTGTGATGACGTGTGTGTGTGTGTCAGCAATGTGTATGATGACCAACCAGTACAATGCGTATGATGTGTCATGCAGGACTTAGCTTCAGCCAGCCTTCAGTGTGTGTATGTGTGTAATAATATCTTCATATGATAGCCAATGGCAGCAATCTTGTAGCCAACAATCTGGAATAGTAACTATTATTATTATTGTATCCAGTAACATGTGTCAACATGGCTATTTATGTATGTATATATATATATATATATATATATATATATATATATATAATATATATATATAACACATCGATCAATACTCCCTGGAGTCTAACATTGAAAACAACATTTTTTTTGCAAAATTTTTTTTATTCATCAGACATAACACCTTTTGTTAATTCACTTTTAGGGTGATACAATCACTCCACTACGCTTTTCCAAATCTTTTTTTTTTTCTTTTCATGAAATCTTTTGTTGGTAAATAGCGCATAAACACCTTTCTGAATCATCGACTCGTTGCTGCTTTTGTTCCATCAGTAATCCTTACTTCCACCCAGGAAAAACCTTTTTCACTTCACTTCAAAAAACCTTTTTCCTGGTCCGATCGACTTAAAATTTTGACACGTTTCAAGCAAAGGTTAGTACTCTAGAAAGACCTGGTTACTGGTTTACTACGAGCGCCATCTCTGGGTTAGTTATTGATCGATGTGTTATATATATATATAAGCACACACACACACACACACACATATATATATATATCATGATTAGACTTTAATTTAAAAATGATATCACATAAAATTAGTTTAATTTACTAATTTTCCAATTCTCTAACTCAAAAGTAAAAAGTTGATTCCCATTTTCTGATCCAATTTTTAATTTTCCTTTTATTTATTATATTACGTGCTCATTAAATCTGTTTTAACGGTTTTCCCACATAATCATAAATCTCTCAGAAATAATCCCTACGTAGTGGTTGCCGTGTACGTAGTGGAATACCTAGCCAGTTGGGCTTTAATTTCCAGTTAGATATATTATAGTTTGATTACTTCAAGTGTCAAATGCAATTAAGATTTATTGAAATTACTTTATAATTAATGAATTTAAATGATAAGTTAAGAGCAAAAATTAAAATTAGGAAATGAAATAAAAATTAAATGAGATTTTATTTCATAAAATTTACATAATCCCTACTAGACTAATAATACATACTCTCTATAACAAAAAACCCAACGTTACAGGAAGGAGTCATCCGATTGTAATCAAATTTTTCATGCAAGAACATTTGGTCTGAGCATACAAATGATTAAAATTTGGTGTCCAAAGAATTAATACAGGGAGCTACAGAGCATCAGAACTGCGCAATTAGCAGGTGTATATAAGAAGTTATTCTCATTCAGATAGTCAAATTTCTGTTGCATTGCGATTTAGGATACTTTTCAACGACTCAGAAAATGCTCTCCGCAGAATTCGAACTCATTACAATAAATTGTCAGAGTTTGAAACAGATTGAATTATTGGATTGAAAGAGGCAGGTTGGACAAATCGAAGAATCGATCGTCATATGGGTTGAAGCGACACGGCGATTAGAAGATGCTGGCAAGATTGGATGGACAAAGGCAGATTTCAGCGTCGTGATGGTAGCGGTCGACCTAGAGATACAGCAGACCGGAGGACAGAGTGATTGTCATATCAGTTGTCACAGCACCTGATTCATCGTTATCAACCCTCAGACGTGCGACCCGCACACGGGTGTTCATTACGACCATACACAGACGGCCGAAAGAGCGAAATCCACGCTCGTACCGATTGCTACTCCACATGCCACTCACGCCTGCGCACTGTCGAGTCAGATTACAGAAGTGATTGGCTCGATCAGACGATGCTGACTGAAGACTTATAGTATTTAGCGATGAATCCTGCTTCCAATTGTGTCCAAACGATCATCGAAGACGTGTCTGCGTGCCTATCCTGCTTTGAGTATTGCACACGCCAATGGTCTTCAACCAAAAGTTTTGGTGTGGGTTACCATTTCCCTTGATAGCCGGACCCCTTTGGTCGTCATTAGAGGCACATTTATAGCACAGCTGTCCTTCGACGACATTCTGAGATCTGTTTTGCTATCGTTCCTTTTGAAGTACCTTGGCCTTATTTTTCAGCAAGATAATGCCAGACCACATGAGGCACGTGCTGCTATGGTTTTAAAACTTGGAAAACACTTCGTTAGTCAGCCAGCACTCTCTCCAATCGATCATGTCTGAGATATAATGGGAAGGCGACTGCATTTACCAAAGAATGTTGATGACCTAGCCCGAAAGTTGAAACAAATTTAACAAGAGTTACCACAGGTGACCATCAAGGAGCTTTATCACTCACCTTATTGAGCTTGTTACTTTGTAACTATGTAACTTTGAAACGAATCATTCAATGTTTCTGAAATTTTAATCATTTTCTATTCTGTGCATTATTTCCCTATCAGCTAATTTTAGTCTCCATTGGACAACTCATTCTTGGTGCTTCGTTCTTTTGTTATATATATATATATATATATATATGTATGTATGTATGTATGTATGCATGTATGTATGTATGTATAAATTAAATTAATGGTAAGGCATATACTTTTACCATGACATTCTAGAGTAATTATCTATGCAGGAATATATTTTATATTTTGGTCATTTTCTTTTTCTATTTTATTTAATAATAGACGTTACGGTTCATTAAGATGCTATAAGATCAGTAACTAATTTACACATTTTTAAAGGAAAAGACATGCAATGCTATTTTTAAGCGTGTGTGTTTAAATTGATCAATAATCACTATGTGTATTAATAGCCGCAACTGATCTAAAATTTATTTTGACCTACTCATTTTTCTAAAATCTGAATAAAGTGTCTGTTATGGAATTACAAGACCACCTGAAAAATTTAGCATATTATACATCATATCAGAATATTAAAAAAACGCGTGCGTTTGTATTTCATGACCACATTACCAGAGAAGCAAAGCTGCAAACTTTGATTGCGTTATCCAAGCTTTATTTGCAGATGCCGCTGAGTAAAGAGTTATCTGAGGCGGAAGTGAAAAAAATCGTATTTTAATAGGGTACTAAATCAGAAAGAGAAGTAGATAAGTTTATGTTAAGTTGTAAAACTATCATTCACAATACCGTATTTAGAAAAGATGATTAATAAAAAATAAACATTCTGGAAGAAAAAGAGTTTTGACAGTACAGGTCGATCGAAGATTTTTTTCGAATATCAACTAAAAAAAAGGCTTTTAACTCGTAACACTTCAAAACGTTTCAGCTAGAAACCTTCACATATCACAATTTGGAGGAGTATTGAAGCAAATACAAAATTTAGGAAAATGGAGGAATCTCCGAAATTAATGAAGTTCATCGTGAAATGAACTGAGGATTCCATGTCATGGAACGATGAGTGAAACAAATTGTATTTTTCTACGAAAAGAAATTTTGAACTTTAACGTCCCAATGAAAACTGACACTATTCTCTTGACTTGAGGAAGGCACCGAAAGAATGCTTCCATCGGCAAATGGAAGGATTAGCAGTTATGGTTTGGGGACACAATAGTCATGATGGATTGTGCGATTTACAGCGAATTTCGTGACGTATAGATTCAACACAATATCGAGCTACGCTATATGATCATCTGAAATTGTTTTAGCCTTTATTAGGTGATGCTAACTGAATTTTTCATAGGAACAATGCTTCTTGTCATGTATCTAAATACACTCAGCAATGACTTAAAAAAGAAAAAGTTAATGTTTTGCCGTGGATAAGTCAAAGTCCAGATTTGAACCTTGAGGAACATACAATGTTGAATATTTATGCGAACAATCATCTTTCATCAACCCATTAACTAAAAGCAGCCATAATAAAAGAATGTTACTCTATGTGTGAAATTGAACTGAACCACCTGGTCATTTCAATTTAAAATAAAGTGTTTGAAGCTTTGTAAATCAAGCTTTCAAGCTTCAAAAAAATTGAGGACTTATATCATATTAATTTTCATATCTTTTAGACTTGTAGTCTTATAATTTTCAACAATGATTTTTCCTTTATTTGTAATATTTTTGCTAACTTAATCATTCATAACATTGTTTAAAACTGTCGGAACATAATTGTGATAAATATGTGGTAATATCATAGTTTATTTGTTTTAATTATATTTGGAACCTTTGTTTATACCATAATTCTCAAAATTAAAATGTCTTTCTTAATTTCTAAATAAACCGTATAGTGCGTTTAATGTATTGAATCACTGGTAATTTTATCATTAATTAGCATTTAATTTCAAAAGTATTTAAATTACAGTTGATATTAAACACGTGCATGGATTGAATTGTATAATTTATCACCTTAATGCATTCAACAATATTAAGTCAAGTTTGAGAAAGTAAATTACTTTAATCTACTTGAATGTATGTTAAAGTGTTACATTTAATCGAATTTGCAAACTGAGCAGTTTTGCGTAAGTGTTTTCTTTTAAATTAGGAAAGTTCTGTGAGCTCAATCAGTTAATGTTTTCTAGATATATTAGAGCTCTTTTATATATAAATAAAATAAATAGTAAAAATTGTGCTTAGTTATTTACTTTTCGTGATTATAAAGATTTATTTATACACTTCATATTACAGTACAATGTTCTGATATCACCAGCCGTTAATCCACGTATTGCCTCTTGGAGGAACGTTAATAAACAAACATCTAATCAACAGATTTCCTTTCACATTTTTCAAAATGCTAAAGGGTTAGTGATCGTTTTTTTTTCATGTCAATTATTCGATGAAAACGGAAAATTGGTTTAATTGAATACTGTTCAACACTGCTTTTCAATTCGAAACTTAAGAAAAAAAAATCATTTTATTTTCAATTTAAACTTTCTCACTCATAATTGTGACATACATAAATTTTATTGTTTTTTTAGCCTTTATATCTGTAACGTTTAGAAATAATTAACACCATTTAAGACATTATTTATAAAAATTAGGAATTTATAAATATGTACACTCATGTCCATAAATTAAGGATAATTCAGAATCACACGGAAATCGAACTCTAAAGTAAAAATTTCGTCTGCAGAATTATAACTGATATCTTCACGAATATTATACAAATTACAGGAAGATATCAGGTGACGCCGATATTACGTCACAAAGACGAGAGTGTAAGAGAGGCGTTTTTATGAATAGTATAGCAACGAAGTAAAGTTGTTCTCAAGTGTTCTGTAAGCCCCGATGAGTGCTACAACCGAATAGTTATGGCACAGAGGACGCATGTGGATGATTTTTACGTGGTAAAATTATCGGCCACCTGGAATGTGGAAGTATCTTAGGAACTTGGAATCGCGCGCCCTAAAGTAACATCTCGAGTCCTTGGCAACGATTCCAAAATGATGGAAATGTCAGTAGACGTTACAGTACAGGTCGCCTCAAGTTACAACGGCGAATGACAACCGGTATTTGGCAGCAACTGCAAAAAGAAGAAAATGGAGCACAGCATCAGACCTTTTCCCTCTCAGCTCTTTTCATCCACGGGCACGACAATTTCAAGGCAAACCAAGTGCAGATGCTTAGGACATATTCGTATATATTCCCACCGGTCTGTCGGATGTGTTCTGCTCAGGCAACTCACTGTCTACAGCTGTTAGCCTGGAGTAGAGAACATGCAATGTGGACATCGTCACTGTGAGTTAGAGACAATTTTGCCTATGAGTTCAGATTTAGCTTGTCGTCTGATTCACATTGGAATTTCATATTAAGAACGCCAGGTACCCGCTACTACCAAGATAACTTCATTGAACGAGACCATTCTGGTACTGCAGGATTGCTCGTTTGAGGTATAATTATAAAGGGCTCCATAACAGATCTACCTGTCCAAATCAGAACCCTGATAGACCAAATTTATCGAGATATCATTTTGGAACAGCAAGTATGTTTGTTCAGGAGGGCCAAGGGTACAGAATTAGTGTTTATGGATGATAATGCAAGTCCTCACCGAGCAAGCAATACAAACGAAGCTTTCAATCTGAGAATGTCACCCATGTAGAATGGCCAGTATTCTGACTTGACTTGAATCTGAGAGAGCATATGTGGGACATGCTTATCGAACGAGGTGCAGCCCGTCTACCACCTCCTACATATATATTGCAACTTCGGAGAGCATTACTTGCTGATTGGAGTAATTTTTGCTGAAGATCAACTAGATCATTTGATACTTAGCATTCTTAGGCGATGTACGAACAGTATTCCATCGTTTGGGAGACGTACAAGGTATTAACTATCATACCAACCATATAATAGTAAGTTTTTGTAAGGGAGATGTTTTTGTAATTGCTCCAGGGAGCAGTTTTTATGAATGATTTCATACATTCACCATCTTTTTTGTTCTTTTCTTTTGTTTAACAAATAGGCTTTATGAATAATGCACGTTTGTTTTGTTTTTGAACGTTTATTTTCCAGAGTTGGCTTTCTTCTTAATTTATGGGCATGAGTGCAATTGATTAAGAATTTGTAAATTATTTATTATTAGTGGAAAATATTATTTATGAATGTAACAATTTCAAAATGATTAAGACTATCCAGATCAGTTTGAAAGAATTTTATACTATCCATTTCGTCAATATATTCCGAAAATTATGTCAACATGCATTTAATTGAATGCATCTTTCTATTACATTAGATTTTCAAGTAATATCCTACGATATATTATTTCTTAATACAACTTTTAATAATTGCGAAGTATATAATATAATATACCAACTACTCAAAAATTGTATTTTAATACTCGTCCATTAACGGAAAATTAACTTTTTCCGTGCTTTTAAAAACAACTCATTTCACTCTTCTTAAAAAATTATTTCTACAACATTGAAACAAGAAACTGGTAAGAATACCTTGGGAGTTTGTATTTTGAAAAATAATTATGAGTGAATTTATTTGTGTTGCAATTTTTCATTGCTTGATAAGATACATTATATTGTTCAAAACGGTAAAAAGGAAAGAAGCTTTGTACGATTAGCTAAATGTATTAATTTAAATTTTCTTTCATTGCAAAAGACAATTTCTAAGTAGCATTTTGAGCTGTATTCTTGAGCTTCATAATCAATGGGAACTGAAACATAATTTCAAATCTATAATTATATGCTGATTGTTATTTCTATTATATATTTAAAGTAACTTTTTATTTTACGTTTTTCTACACTGGAATCGATTTATAAATTTACGTGATCAAAATTCTAAAAGTTATTAAATACAAGTTTATGTATTTTAAGGGGTATAACTTTTAAAATGGATTTAGTATACTTGTTCATATTTGTTGAATTTTTTTTATACATTTAGAAACTTAACTCATTTTTTATCAAAGTGTGAATTATTGAATGATAAACAAAATCTTTAACATACGTATTTATAAAATTTTAGCATCATATTAAAGAAAAATGAAATATGTAAATTTGTTTTTATAAATTTTTAATTTCATGATAAAGATAATTTTTTTTAACATAAATTTAAAAACTTATGAAAACAGATGATTAAATGTAACCAACTTATGATGAAGAAAAATATATTAGCTTAATATTTTCTCTCATTTATATATCACATAACTACCTCTTTGATCATACCATTACTTTTAAAGAGCAGAATTTAATACTTCGAAACTTATCAAACTTATGTGCACGTTACTTCAAGCAATCAATGAAAATATATACAAAAATTTAACGATACTTCTTAACCGAGTTCCTGCATTGTTTCTCCTGTTTGTTATGGAACTTCACCCAAGTTGTTGAAGTTCCATATTCTATCATAAGTAAGTATACAAAATGGAAAAAAGTACTCCAAAAGAACCTGGAACACCTTTAATACAAGAAAGAAGAGGAAACTATTCAACTTATCTTATAAAACTTCTTGTATGTTCTTGTCCAAAATACTAGAAAAAGACATGAAAAACTTCTTTTCTATTCTTAGTAACGAAAGTATAACTTTCAGAAAGGAACGGAAAAAACATGCGTTGTGAGAGATGAAAACTTTCTTTTATTTTCATTCACAGAATGAAACTGCTTACAAATAGATAGCCATATTGTTCTAAAAAAGTAGATATATAGATAAAAGATTACAGTTATCTTCATGTTAGATGAAAACTTTCTTTTATTTTCGTTCACAGACTGAAACTACTTACAAATAGATGGCTATATTGTTCTAAAAAGTAGATATAAAGATTACAGTTATCTTCTCTTCAATCTATATAATTTGGCAAAACGATAAGAGATTGGTCCCAAAGAAAACAAAATTTAGCTCTTCATGTGATAAAATAGTTTTTGAATTTTTGAAATGGCCATATCATTTCATTTATGTTATATTAATTCCTGATACCGTTTTCAACTCATAACTACGAGTACATTTGTGACCTTCGGTCTGCTTCAGAGTACTGGCAAAAGGAACAAAACTTGATTGAAAATTACACCTCCATGCTCAAAACGTTTTTTTCTTCCGATTTTCAAAAGTTCTTGCTGGACTTGAGAGCTAAGTGTGTTCTCTGTTTAATGAATATTTTTTCTTTGTTTCCATAAGTCGATAATGGGCTGAGAATTAAAGATGGAAGCGACTAACATGGAGGTGAGATTGTAGCAGCAAAACTTTATTGCACTCTAATTTGCAACTTACGACGTAAACATATTCTTAAAGATGAACGATTACCTTAATTGATATTATTTTCATTCCAACTATGATTTTAAAAGGCCATTAAAGCCTGGTGTTGGAATCAACCACCTTAATTCTTCTCCACTATGTTTGTTCGACTAATCATACGTCAGTGCAAAAGCATGGAAAAGGAGGGAGATATGTTAAAAATTGGTAAAAAAATGATGTGAATGATGATTTTCATATAAAATACATGTAGCTTCCAGAACAACACAAATTTGTGAAAATTAGGAATAAATATTTAAGCAATTATGGGTATGGGTGCATAAATTTTCAATTCAAGTCACTTAATGAATAATTCCTGTGAAGGATATTAGATTACATTATTTTCTACGTTTATTATGACATATGAAATACTGAAAAAAGTAAAATTCATTTAATATTTTGTTCTTCACATTTTAATATTGACCGCTATTTACATTTTTTATATATATCAGTGGCTTTAATAAGTAATGTATCGTGAGAAAAGGAATGTGAACAACAATTATAATCTGTACATTTCCATTAATTCATTATATGATAAACTGTAAAAAGCATTTTTATTTTAATCTCTTCCTTATTATTTAATGTGAAACTAGTGTTAAATAAAGTGAAATTGGAAAAATATTTTTAGAAAAAGTCGAATTTTTGCATGTATTTAAAAGACAGAATTAGCTAAAGACAGAAACAGTAAGTTTGATTTATAAAAAAAGAAATATAACGCCATAAACATTCATTCTTTTAATTCACTGTATGCAATTGTTACGGAATGCAAGTAATAAGTACAATATGTACATTTTCCATTAATTAATGTCCCAAAAAAGGGTGAAACGTTTCGTTATAACACTCAGTAAAACCAAAAATTTTCGGGGCTATAAGGAACTTTTTTACAAGGAATTCATCACTGAAACCAAATATCAATGGTTTATGCTTTTAGCACCCAATTCGCAGATTACATTCGATTTAATAAACAAAATTATAGTCTTTATTGGGAAATTTATAACATTTAATGCAAATCATAAAACAGCTTGTTCTACGATAAAAAATTATGATGTATTTCCTTTCTTAAGTATTTTTTTCGATGTTAAATCAAAACAAAAATTTGTTGCAATTTAATTTTGAAATTTTAGAATGCAAATGTGCATACGAATTTTTTTTAGTTATGGGTAAATTATTTTCATTTCTTCTTTATTCTGAAAGTGCTTATGAAAATAAACTTTGTTTAGTATGTAAAGAAAATAAATATTTTAATATTCCAGTTGAAATTTAGAGAATAATTTTATTTTCCTTCTTTCAACCATGAAATAATAGTTGATACATAATTTTTACATCATTTCCTTATCCTAAAAATTATAAGCATAACTATCAATATTACTGAAATAAAAGGTATAACTTTTCATACACTAACACATTAAAAGATTTATGAACTCGTAAAATGTTCCAGAAGATTTCTTTGGAAAACTATTGCAAAAATATTATAGTGGTTTAAATACAAGATATAGAAATATATTACTTTTTTATATTAAATCCTGGATTAAAGGTCAGAAAGTTTCGATTTTTTAAGAAATAAGGGTTTTTAAAAAAATTTGCCAGAAATTTTGTACAAAATTTATGAAAACAATTTTTATTACAAAATACTATTAGTAATGATTCATTATTTGTAATATGAGCTATTGAAATCGAATTGAATTTTTCCAATCCCTCTTCATTTTGATTAAATTCATTTTTCTTAAAATTATTCATTTTGTATTCAAATGCTACCATTATTCAAATTTCGCTTGAGTATGTGAAAGGGCATAAACTTTCAAAATTATCTTTTTTCTCCAAAATAAAAAAGTAAACATGGTACAATAATTATTTTAATATTTTATTTAAAGTATTATTAAATAAAATATTAAATGAAAGATATCAACAGTTCTATGTCACATGAAAATTTCTTTTCAAAGCTGAAATTCTTGTTTCAGTTCTTCTTTCTTTCAGTTAATATTTCAATTCGAAACCAATACGTACAATCATCTTTACTTTATGTTTGATTACCCGAAGAAATTTTATGATAACATTACTTAAAATTATAAGGAAAATTTTCAGAATGCATGAAAAAAAAGTGAATGATTTTTTATCAACGTCATATAGTGAACTTGGTTTACTTTACTGTCTCTTTGAACCCAGACAAAGAAATGTTTCATAAAATGAAATTATTTGCATGTGTAACGTTTCTTAAGTATCCTTTTATAAAAAATTTTGTAATCAGTCTAAATACATAATATGTAACAGCAAAAACATATATATGGAAATAAATTATTTAAATTTATTTTTAATTTTCTTATTCATGACAAAGAGAAAATTCCCTTAAGAAAAAGGTATAGAATAACTCAATTACCTAATCAGTCAAAGTAATTTACTTTTCAATTTGACCTGTGTAAATGTGTGTAAGAGAGAGAGAGAGAGAAAGAGAGACGAGTTTTCATTATACAGTATTACATCAAGTTATTCTTATAAATGATTTTGAAAGTATTGTTAACACCTTATGACTTTTGAATATCACTAAATGGAGAACATCATATTGCATCAAAGTATCATAACTCTTCCTTGTTGTTTTTTTCTAAAGCAAAAACTATTACTACAGAAATTAAAATAATTAATAAAATAATTTTTCCATTCCAAAAGCTATTTCGTTTTAGTTCGAGGAGAAAACTAAAACAAAAATCGAAAACATTTGGTAAATGAATGTAATAAACATTCAGGTGGAAATGCATTGTAATTAACTAGAAACTGTGGTTTTTTGGAAAATATAACTGTGCTTAATAACTCTGTTCTCTCGAATATTTTGAATGAATCCAAAACTGAGAAACTGGAAGTTTTGACCCTTACATAAACGTTAACTTTGAAAAGATTATTTAACCACAATCAACAAATTATTAAGAAAAAAATCAGTGAAATTCTATTCCAAAGTGGGAACAAAGGATTATTCGTTATTGTCTTAAAAGATTTTTTTGTAGTATTCAGAAAGTAACGTGAAAGAGGAGAAGTCCTCGAATTTAGTCATTGAATCGAAATAAAACAACAAAAGTAGTATAAATTAAATGCAGTAATAACATGCAATAAATTTCTCAAGAACCATGTAATTATATACTCCATTATTTGACATGAGATTTGTTAAAAAATTTGCACAAGATGGCTAACGAGTATTAGCATAACGGAAAATTTTTTGAATAAATAAATATACATTTTTTATTATAAAAATTCTGGAATTGTTGTTATCCTTTTATGAATGAGTTTTGGAGTGTTAGGAAGTATTCTTTTCAATGATTGCTTTTGTGATTTAAGGTTGATATTTATATAAATTTCATATTGTGTTAGATACAAATAATAGTATGATAAAATTTTATCTGACTGAAAACACATAAATTTAAGTGTCAGAATTTTTGATTTCCTGTGATACATTGTACATTTGTTTCCTGATTGATCAGAGGATGTCAGTGTAGAACGATTTGCTAATATGATCTTGAAAAAATTACACAGATGGTCCCGTAGATAGTCGTTAAACACATAGTCCCCAAAAGCGTCGCCAGTTCATATGGGAGGAAAAGGTGCTTTATTTCCTTTTTCGGTGACCTTTCTCTCTTTCCACTGATTTATTTAAAAGTAGGCCTTAACCAATATTCACGTACACACAATTTCAAAAGATACGCGACAAACAATTCATTACAGATACTCACACACACTCTCTAATGAAATTTAATTTTTCTGTAAAACCCACCACATGATGTATTCTAAAGAATGAAAAACCATTCACTACATCATCTCTCTTCAAAAAGGTATGTGAGCTCTTGTTAAATATTGAATACATAACTACTCCTGACTTAAATAAATCTTACTTTGCACCAAATGTTAATCTTGTTATTTGAGTCAATATCAATTAATTTATTTTACTCTCTTTCAAAAAGGAGCTATCTCTCTCTCTCTCTCTCTCTCTCTCTCTCTCTCTCTCTCTATATATATATATATATATATATATATATATATATATAAAATTTAGCAATATTCATGCATATATTTCATTGAGAAAGGTATGTTTCCGTTTATGTACTGATATACTAAGACAATTGTGATCGATTTTTTTCTTATATTTTATTTAAAATTGCTAAAGAGGCACATTGATTAACACAGTGGATAAGCACTTTACGTAATTAATTTTAGGAGAAATTTAAGAGTAATGTATTTGCTTATATATCAGAATAAAAAATTAACATTTATTTAAGAAATATTGACTCAAGTTTAAAATCTGTTAGATTAGTATGAATAGTTCAGAATAACCGGGTTAGATGTTTCACCCTCGACTGCGAGTGTTATTTTTTCAGCCGTGTGGTGAGAAATACAGTTAACCTTTTGTGTAGGCGGCATTTCTAACCTTCAATATTTGGGTCCCAAGAAAAATTATACAGTCGCTTTTAACAGTGCTCTATTCAACTGACCAAAAGAGATTTTCCTTTTGGATAGTTATTAACATAAAACATTTTAACATCATACTCCCCCTCCCGTACCATTGTGATGATACGGGAGAGGAGAAGGGCGCGTTTCCAACCAGTATTGCAACTGATATACATCTCCTGCCTGTTGTATTGAGTTTAGCTTTGAACAGTTCCCATTGAATGTCATCAGATATGTCGAGTTGAAATGTCCGGTCCATTTGGCGTGTATGCCATAGCCGGTATATCGCTAGTTGTAATTTAGATTTGGTAGTCTCAGTTAGACACAAATGCAAGTGTTTGTGTCCGGAGCACTAGCAACCAGTAGTTTTAAGCTGTGCTGCCATCTATCAAGTCCTGGGTCAATACTTCAGAGAGTGAGATGTTTTCTGCCCTGCCTTTGTGTGATGTTTTTCGACCCCGTAGCGAGAAGAAAGTTCACATTGAGTGTCAAGGCATTTCGGGAGGGATTTCCCAAGGGATTATCCTTCTGTCTAGTTATTAAGACATTTTAACTTCTGTCGTTGTTGTGGAAGAGAGCCACCGCTAACCATTTAGATGAACGCATACAATTGAAATTAATTTACAAGGAATAGTTTGGGATTAAACGGTTGAGGAAAAAGGTTTTCTAGATTTCTCAAATTATTTTATATGGTTAGTTGATTTTATTAACGTTATACTAGAAGCAACACGAAGGCTATTGGCGACGGACCTCGTAATTTTGAACCCCGATCAAATAACAAGGACGACACCTCAGCCGGTATCCTCCCCTTCTGACTTCCACACCACGCCGTGGGAGGTCTTTGGGTCTCGACAGATTTAACGTGCATCAGCCACGACTACACAGCGGATCTTTAGTGTTATCAAGGCTCGAATTTACGATTGGACGACACTTGCCGGTCGCAAGTCCGTGACGATGACCACAAAGTTACCGCGGACACATCTAATATGATTTTTTGAAATAATTGCTAATACACTGATTAAAAGATTTTATATGTTGTTCTATTATACTTACAAATAATGGAAATAAATTTAAAAAGTTTCCCAAGTCAATGAACTCTAGTACTAAAGTTGGGTCTAGGTTTGTAGGTACAAAGAGGTAGACTTAAGTTAATTGAAAAATCATAAATTTAATTTCTTATGATTGTCTTAATCGCTTTCTCGTGAAAGATATGTCACTAATTTTTTCACTTTTAAGTTAATCTTTTTCAAAAAATTATATTTTATTAATATATTTCGATTTTCCTTTATTTTAACTAATTATGGCTAAAATGAATTAATATGTTATTCAAAATATTCTTTAAATTTTATATAACTAATTACACATTCGTTTAACTTGAAATTACGTAAATATCTTATGTTGTGTTTTTTCATCGTTATTGCATGCATATTATAATAATATTTTAAACATACAATATTGCTAGAATATTTTCTAGTTATAGGAATACCAAACTTAATGCATTGATTTTCTTATAGTTTTTAAATCATATTTAAATCTTAAAATAATATTCCCCCCTCTTTTTTCTATCTGCAGTTGAAGAAGTTCATCAATATTTATATAACTAAATGTCAAATTACTTGAAATTTAATAATGCAGGAACAAATGGATTTAACAGTCAAGTAATCTCTCAAATACAATAATGAAAGTAATTTTAAGTTAAATCAAGTGAAAATGAACGAAGTACTGTGTAATATTTACATTCTTGGAGTCAAGCGGAATCGATGAATCAATTAATGGAACTAAAGAGCTTAGTAAACAAATTATGCAGATAAAATTAATTCCGTTCAGGGAAAATACTTAAGCCTTGAACCGAACATCGAAAGATTAATTGTTAAACACTCCATTTTCTGCCTTTACATGTCTTTAATTTTCATTATATTTATAGAAGTAATGAATGCCTCAGTTCCCAATGAGAGAGGATTTAAACACTTCGAAATTGTCTTATTTGAAACTTGTTTAAGGATCTCGAAATGAATACATCTGAATATATTATTTGAATATTTTAATGGAAAATATACATATCCACAACTATAATACTTTTAAAACAGCGTTCTAAAATGAACTTAAAAATGCATTAATAAAGAATACATTTTATGAGAAATACCTTTCAACATCTCAGTACTAATTTTTTTTATATTTTAGTTAAATGGGGTTTGAAATTATTTATTTGTATTTAATATGTACACGTGATCAAATATATAACAAATTATTGAAAATATAAATAACTTTTTTAAACCTTTAACATTAAGGAGATATAAAGCATCCCAAAATAGTAGAAAGTCTTATTCTGACCTGATTAACTAGTATATTTTGTATGCTAAAAACAACACTGATAAAAAATGAGTTTTTTGAACATAGGTTTTCTTTCCAATTTCACAATTTGCGTTACATAATGTTTTATACCTTAAATTTTAAGAGCAAAAGAGAAAGTTGAATAAAATTGAATTTATTCAATAATTAGTTTTAATAATTTATTTTATTATTTATCATCTAAAATAATTTTATCATCTAAATTTGTTAGCTCAATCAATTAATTTTCAATTAATTAAGCTACATGTGATTCAAATTGAATCAAACCATAATTTATGTTATTAAATTGAATATGTTTAAGCTAAATGTAATTAAAATTAAAGCAAATGATAAATTATTAAATTGAATATTATATCAGCTACATTTAATTAAAATTAAAACAAACAATAAATATTAAAGTACGGATTTGGTGACTTAGCTAGAAACTTGGTGGGAAATTTAGTTCTTTAAATAATTGGTTTCGATCAATTAATTTTTATCAATTATAATTAAATTATCTTCTTGTCATCAAAACAACGTAGAAAAAAACCTGTATAGAAAATTTCACCTCAGTTGCGTGCTTTAAAATGTGAGAAAACAAGCTTTAAAAGTTTTGACCTGGATAAATTTTAATGTGAATTAAAGAAAACTGATTGATAAGGAACTCAAATAAATGGAATTTGCTTCAAATTGTGTGTTTATTATGACAGTTTGAAAAGCATTTTCATGTGAGTTTAAAATTTTATCTCCTTAATATCTATTTATAGTTATAGGATGGTAATCCTTTTTAAGATCTAGAATATAGTTTTTACTTCTTTTTTTATCAATTTCTTTTAATTTTAGATAGCTCAAATAATTGCCGTATAATATGATTGTTCATTAACGTCATACTGAGAAGCAATGCTATTGGCGACTCCAAACTTCTACAACACGCCAAAGGGGACACTCGGAATCTCACCAGATTTAATCTGCATCAGCCAGCTATACGACGAGCCTTTAGTGGCATCGGCACTCGAACCTACGACTCGATAAAAACAACTTTGACTGCGACTATGACCGATTTGCTCCTGCGGGCACTTATAAATGTAGTGAAATATAAATATTTTAATGAATAGTTCTTTGTACTGGTTCCTCCAAATTCAGTAATCAGTGTGTTTTATACAGAGAGAGATACGATATAATTGCGTCCAATTCCATTTGGATTCAAATTAAAAAATTTCTATCATAAGAATTCTAAGTCATAAAATGTTGCTAATTTGTTTGCCTTCACTAGCACACCTAAATCTAAACAGGTTTAGTGAAAAGGGGTTTATTAATTAATTTTAGTAACTTGTATACAAGTAGAACTCACTTATATAAAAAAAACAAGTTAACAAACTAATAAGTATACATAGTTAATTGTTTTGGAAAATGAATTGTAAATATCAGGAAATAGGAAATTTACTGTAAATAACTACAAATATAATAATTGAAATGTTTTATTTAAATAGATGTGAAATGTAATTTCAATGTCTGCTTATTCAAAATGTTCACATTTTTTCCTGATTATAATTGTATATCTAAAATGCAAAAAATTCTTAAAAGAATATCTATTTACTATTAGCAAATGAAAGAAATTATTAATAACGAAAATAATACAAATAAAAATGTAAGATATGAGCAATGATAATAAAAAACAAGGTTATATAAATATTTCTCCCTTATATTAACGAAAGATATACTTGTCTAATCTTAACATAGATTGTTTTTTAAATACGTAAGAATAGAGCATTATTGCTATCTTGAGAGATATACGTTTGTTTCTCGATGCTTCTTATCAAAGAAAGGTAATTTAAATTACTTTTTTTACTGTACCTTTTTATGCTGTTCATTTCGTAATATTCGAAAGCCCATTATCATTGTAAAACATGGCTTGAGACTTATTTTACTTCACATGTTTAAACTAAAATTTTATTACATAAGAAATATTGTTTTCGGTAGGTATACCAAAAAAATGAAAAATTTAAATAAATGCAAATCTTTGACTTGAGAAAAAGTATTCCAATTAAAAAATTTGAGCTTTTTAAATTTTTTCATCGCACAAACAATGATAAAACTTAAAAAATTATTGAAGATTCAGTGATATTATGTTAATTGTGAGTGTTGAGCCAACGATCATACTAGTCAGTAGTTCGAATATATAGACAAATTAAATATGCTTGCTATTTTCATAAGAACTCGAAAAGATATTTTACAATTTTAAAAACTTAGTTTCTGTAATAAATGATGTCCTGTAATAGTATTAAGAATTTCGTCACCTTAAAACACAATTTAAATATGGTACCTTTCACTTTATGCGAAACAAAGGAAATTAATAAATCGCATAACCTAAGTCAGAGCTCATTCGTCTGAATAACAAATTTGTGTTACATTTCTTTTATCTCTTAAGAGCTCATTCCTTCATGAGACGAAAATAAGAATCTAGTGGATTTATAATGAAATACACAAAATGTCTTTTCAGCTAAGTGAATGTAAATTAAGATTAATTTATAAGATGAAAAATATATTCCATGTTATATCAGATATAAATCTTCGTTGTATATTTCTTATATGGAATTAATTTTAAATTCTTCTTTATAAAATTTTATTTCTCTATTTTCTTATATTTACGTGGTTATTTAATCAAGTTATAGGTATTTGTAAGACTTATACAGAATCTAAGCAATATATATACATAACCTATATTTGGAATTCATACGAAGGGCGTATGAAAACTGAACTATGTCAACTAATAGCATTAAATGAAATGAACTATACATTCATAAGGTTTTTAAGTGATTATCGCGATAAAAACAGAAACCAATAAATTTTATGAGTCTTCTTTATGTTCAAATTTTGTAACTCTTTCCATACCTGAATTAAATTTGAAAAATATTTGATAAAAATTTTCAATTTTTATCAATATTTTACGATTATTTCAAAATTTCAATCTTATATGCTCTTGTTTATCTTTTTCATTTCGTTGCTTCTAAAATTCGGTGTCTGAAAATAAAACTTATTGCATAAAATTGTTTAACAATTTTCGAAACCATTTGCAAGACATGGCTGATGTAATTGATAAATATATCATAGCATAAACTTTATCATTTAACATTAATGTAATACTCTTTAATGTAGCCATTAACTTACATTTTGGAGCAATGGTTAGAAAATTTCTAGATTATTTGATATCTATATATTTTCAGAAATGAAATTCAAGAGTTTTTTTTGTTATTTCTATTAGTCTGTTGTGTCCTCAGGTCAAACTGCTTTATATTTTCTTTTTCAAGTAAAAAATAAGTTTTCTTCAACCAAGTATTGTATAAATGAATAATATGTTCTATTGAAAGTCTAACACTGAAAAGCAGAGACTAATGATAAATCATTTTTCCACATAACATAAACTGGATTACCTTTTCAGTAATATGCTGCAAGCTTTTCATCATTGCGTCTATAATTTCCGAAATAGATTCTATCGCAACTTAGTGCTTTGAAAGAGTTTAACTTATAATAACTCTCTTAACTTCCTCGATAAAAAAGAATAAGAACTTAGTAAACTAATGCTCTTTATGCTATTATGCTAAACTATTTAAAATATATCAATGATAAAAACTATTTATACATTCAAAACATAAATTCTATTATAAAATTTTACTGAAATCTTAGTAGAAGCGCATTAGGAAGAAAAAATGATTTATATCCAGTATAAAAACAACTACATTGCTTAATGTTATTCATATATTTCTTAAAATTTTAGAACAAAAAGAATTATACTGCTCTTATTTCCTTGAAAATTGATTTTACACTTTTGAAAGCTTTTGTTAAGTTATGGATCCATGAGCCATTCTCTACTGATTTTCTTCTAGAAATTCATCTCCAGATTATAAAAGTACCAGACTGTTGATCAAGTGCAGGAAATATCACTCGAATGGGTTGTCCAGTGTTCCCTCCTAATTTAAATCCCATATGTGAGATGCTTCGAGGAATGCCTTGAGACATGAGTACATCCTTCAGGGAATTAAAACAGACGCTGATTGAGGAATGGGTACTCTTACCTCAAAAACTGTTGGACAATCGGATGATGAGTATGGAAAGATGATGCGAAGCAACCATTGCAGGAAGGGGAGAGCATATCCCATACTAAGGAACATCTGCTTTTTGTTCTTCCTCTTGAGCTGACAATCATGTGTAACGATACTATGAACTCAATAAAGCCCGTTACTGTATGCATTGTATTCACTTTTGCGTAACTATGTTTTGTCTTTGTTTAAGTGCAAAATGCTGTCTCTCATTTCTGGATTTCATGTCTCTCAGATAATTTCTCGTGGAGTTACTGCAAATGAAACACCTGTTGCTTAAGCTTTGCGTTCCAGTATATATATATATATATATATGAATTAAGAATATTTCTTATTTACAAAAGATTATTATGAATACATAATTATTTGAAATATTTGTAAGTATTCTTATATTTCTTTACATACATAATGTAATAGTTTACATTTGCTTTCTCCGAACGAATGTGCAATATTTTGATCAGGTTCTCATTTGCATCGTTTACATGACGTCTTTGTTACGTAGAGTTATTTTGGTGACAATTCTTTTGAGTCGTCAAATTTCTCCGAAATCGTATTTCCTTTGGAGCAACAGCAAGTAGATTACTTTTTTTTTGGTGATAATGTGAAACATTAGATATTGTATAAAAACAGCTATGAATAAAAAAAAATTATACCAAGAAGAATTTTGTGCTATATGTTGGGAAAAATATTGAACATATTAAAATAATTTGTGAATTTTCTATGTTATAAAATATTAATACAATGAGGTGGAAATATAATATGAATCATTCTAATTAATCAACATAAGCTTACATTTTGGTGAAAAATTGAATGTAATACCGTAAGTGTTCTAATAAAGTGGATATAATACAGCTAATATTAAATCTCTTCAGTAGTTGCAAATAATATTAAAGGCTTATTAGTTTCAGATTATTCTATAAAATCCTCTATCGAAAATTTCAATGTGTGTTCTAAATCAGTCACTAAAGGTAAAAAAAAAAAAAAAAAAAGCTTTTTGCCCTTTCTGCGAAACTGCGGAACATTGGTCTCAACATTGCAACTCTGTGACGGATATAGTCGCACGCATACAGAAATTGAAGGCTACCAACAGATGTTTCCTGTGTACTAACCATGGTCACTCCCGAAAAAATTGCCACTTAAAGACAAATACTGCTCTGTCCCCGATGCAAAAAAAAAACAAAAAGAAACCACCATGTATCAATAAGTAAAACTCCAACTGGGGAGTAGTCTGTGACTGCATCTACAAACAAAATATTGATGTACTTAAGTCCAATTTTGTTCATTTTCAAACTGCTCGAGTTTTCATAACGGGTCCAACTGGGATTACAAAACTTACTCGTTGCCTTTTGAATGGTGGCAGTCAATGTAGTTTCATCTCTTCTGATCTTGTAAACAGTTTGAAACTTCCAGTTATTTCAACCAGACCTTTGGAACTTAAAGCGTTCGAATCTCCATCTAGTTTTACTCAAACACGAAGACAATTTTAATTTCAATTTTCAAGCATCTGGGTCAAATCAACATTATTGCATTCGAAAGCCTCAACAAGAATAATCACATACGCCTCCACCAACAGATGTTTCACGCTTCACGGAAAACAAACGACTGAAGCTTGCGGACCCAGATGATTCACTGTCGAACTTACCAATTGAGATTTTAATCGGCGCAGGCATACAACAAATTCGTGAGGAAGAAAGCTCCTGTAACTCTGAACTCTTGACAAACTTACATTAATCTTTGGAAATCATCGATGGTAGACGAGTAGAAACATTACCATGGAAACCAGAAGTTCAACTTTCATCAAACAATTATGAAGTCGCGATTAGACGTTTTAATTCTTTAACAAGAAAGCTACACACATATACAGTTTTTAAACAAGAGTATTCTGAAATCATGCAACGACTCTTGATAAAAAACAAGTTAAAATCATATCACATGAAGCACACAATAAAGAACGTTTATTTTACTTACCCCATCATTTAGTAAAGAAAATTTCAAATAAGGAAATCAAATGTCGTATAGTTTTCGACAGGTTACCCATCTTTAAACGACGCTCTTGAAATTGGACCAAATCTACTACCTGAAATCATGGCTACGTTATTGGCATTTCGCCTTTCAAAAATAGCAATTACTTGTGGTGTAAGCCAAGCATTTTTACAACTGATACTATCAAACGAAGACAGGGACACAACAAGATTTTTTTGGTGCAAGACAATGTATACTGCTGATGGAAAACTATGCATAGAAGATGAAATTGTAATTTACCGATTCACTTGTCTTCTCTTCGGACTCACTTCAAATCCATTTTTATTATCAGTTTTTCTTTGTGAATTGGCTACAATGTACAAGCAAACGTACCCTACTGCATCTAAATACATTATGTATAACACATATATGAATGATTTTGTCATGGGAACATCTGCACATACTGAAGCTACAATTCTGTATCAAGAAATGCAGCAACTTACATCACATATAAGCCTACCATTAGCCAAATGGACTACAAATTCTAAGATTTTGCAAGATATGTGGAAACAAGAAAACGTTGAGTTTAAAAATATTACACAGGTATTAGGAGTTAATTTGGATACTGACAGAGATGTTTTTCAAATTGATGTGCAGGTAAAGATTGTCCGAGCATCTAAAGAACCAGTAACAAAGCGTTTACTACTGAAATTAATTTCAAAGGTTTACGATCCTCTAGGACTATTCGCTCCAGTTACAGTTATAGAGAAGATATTATTCCAAGATACGTGGCTTAGTAGAATTCAGTGGGATGAATTATTACCGCCATCTATAGCGCAGCAGTGGTACAGGTGGATAAATGAGTTACAATTTTGAATGATATACACATCCTAAGATGAATTGGTTCTTCAAATGCCGTTAATATACATGTGTTTTGCGATGCTTCTGTCAGTGCATATGGTGCTTGCTTATACGCTCGTCACACAGTTGACAATTCTACAGAGGTCAATCTCATTTATAACAGAAATAAACTGGCTCCAGTCAAAAAGGTTACTCTTCCACGACTTGCATTGTTAGCCGCACTACTAGGACCTTGCTTACTTCAATCATTTTGCAGAGAAATGAACATGCATTCTTACACAGTCATATTATGGAGTGATTCTACTGTAGCTCTAAGCAGGATAAAGGGAGATCCCAACCGTTGAAAAACATTCGTTTGCGACAGAACAACGGAAATTCTTCTATACACTACTCCAGCACAAAGGCTCCACTACCCTGGTACAGACAACCCTGCGGATCATCTAACCCGTGATACTTTCCCATCACAACTATCGGCCTTGGAATCTTGGTGGCACGGTCCAAATTGGCTGACACAGAATCCAGAAATTTGGCCTACCAACGATTTGTCATCACATACACAGCCGTTAGTTGAAGTGGAATTACGAAAAACGGAGTTTCAATTTTTCTACGTTGCAACTGTAGAACCCATTATAGATACATTTCGTTATAGTTCTTGCACAAAATTTCTTCGTATGGTTGCCTGGATTCTATGTTTTGTGCGAAACTGCAAGTCTCAGCCACATATCCCTCATGAATTTAATTGTAACGATATAGAAAATGCTAAGGAATATTGTATCCAAACAGCACAATATCAATGCTTCCCGGATGAAATAAATGCCCTTAAAGCTGGACGCCCCTTACAAACAAAATCAGAAATTTCCTGTTTCAATCCCTGTCTCAAAGATGGCTACTTGCGCTTTGAAGTCTTCAATTATCTGAAATTCCTTCAGATACTCAATACCCTTTATTACTGGTTGGAAACCACTCCTTTGTCCAGCTTTCGATCCAGTATACCCACATACATTTCCATCATTTAGGTGTACTTATAGTCCTCACCGAGCTACGCTCTACCTTTTGGATACTAAAAGGACAGTCAAGCTATAAAGCAGGTTCTTCACAAATGCCTATTTTGCAAGCTGTTCAAGGCGAAATGTGGGAAACAAATTGAAGCTCCTCTGCATTCCGAAAGAGTTGTGCTGTCTGCTCCATTTATCACCACAGGAATTGATTTTACTGGACCTGTGAATACCCGCTGTGTGAAATCAAGAGACACATCCTTCATAGCATTATTTACTGTGCAACACACGTTCATTGAACTCGTGTTAAATCGTACCACGTACAAATTTCTCCTAGCTCCTCAACGATTTGTTGGCCGCAGAGAACTGCCACGCAAAATCTTTACTGACAATGCCACTACCTTTCATGCAACAAATAAGGTATTCGTCTTGTTATGGCAAGCTGTATCATTAGCTAAAATTCAAAAATATTTTGCTCAAAATGGTATGACATGGAAAGTTATCACCCCACGAGCGGCTTGATGGGGAGGCTTGTGGGAACGCCTGATAGGAATTATCCAACAATGTCTGCGAAAGGTACTCGGAAGAGCACTTTTAGACGAGGAACGTCTGACCACTGTCCTTGTTGGAATAGAAGCCGCTCTCTTTTCTCTCTTTACGAAGAGGGAAAAAAGGACAGCTCCGCAGCCTTAACACCAGATCATTTCTTAACAGGATGAAAACTAACAGCCATTCCATCCAGCCTGAATACTGACACAAGGCTTAAGAGAATCTACAAGCTGCAGCAGGACTTACTTGACTGTTTTTAGAAAAAAATGGTCAAAAGAATTTTTACTTCAACTGCAATCTTTTCATCAAGTTCGTAACCAGGACAGTCTCGTTAACATCCGAGTTGGCGAAGACGTCCGACCACGGCCCATGTGGAAGAAGGACAGAATGATGGGCCTACACCAGGGACGTGATGGGAAGATAAGATCCTGCGAATTGAGGGTTAATGATTGAAAGGTAACCCGCCCGGTATCTCTGGTCATGCCCTTCGAGGTTGACAAGGGTGGGGAGGAAGTAGGAAACGAGACTACATCATATACTTCTGTTGCACCGTTGGCAACAGTTGTATAGTTAAATATGTTTTGAGGAAAATAAAGTGATGTGTAGATACTTTCAGTCTAATTTAATACCGACGAGTCCACACACCCAGCGACTCTGAGAGATACGCAGCGATCGACTGATTAAAATAAGTGAGTGTTATGTTTTTGAAAAATTATATCCAATTCGGAAATAACCACTCTTAACCGCAAACGTGGTAGCATAAAAAAACGAATAACAGAACTCAGTTGTTCGCTAAATAACGATAGTGTAGACCTAGCAGCATTACAAGTTGAGTTGGATATTATATCCAAATTTCATATCATTTCGAGAATCTCAAAGAATAGGATCTAGAAGAAAGTGAAATTTAGCTTTCTCGGGTTGATGAAGGATTGCAAAAAAATAGAGGTCAATCTTAAAACCTTTATTAATAAAATTATTTTTAATGATAATTCCATTACTAGTCAAATTATTGACATTTTGAAGAAAAATTATAATTAACTAAGTGATAATCGATTAGAAGTTACGTCAAAACTACAGGAAATACCATTGTCATTTTCAAAGGCCAAATTGAAGAATTTTTAATTTTAAAAAATAATTTACTAATTTAATGTCGAATACTAAATGTTTATCTGATGATCAAAATATTATTCTATTAAAAAGCCGCTTTACGAGGGGAAGTCAAGTGTATTGAAAAGAGTGATGACATATTCAAATCATTATTTACGGCATTGGAGAAAAGAAACGAAAACAAACGTGCAGTTGTTGATATTTATATTCAATCCTTGCTCAAAAACAATTGAAAAATTAAATTTTGAATCTTCAAAGACTAATTTCAGATACTGTAAACAAGAGTTTATGAGCATTTAGGTATCCAAAGTTGGATTGTAATGAACCTTATAAATACCATTTTAGTAAATATCCTTTTATAATAATTAGATAATGAAAATGGAAAGGCATATGAAATGTCCATTAATACAAAATAGGTTCCTTCTCTAAATTGAGCTTCTTCAGTTTTTACAGTAGAGATCAATTGTTTTAGATCAGATAAACAAAACCCCAACTAAGAAATTTCGTAGAGATAATTCTAAACACAACAAAAAAAGCTAATATTTTGCTACTTAATCAAACTAAAATCCACATAAAACCTAACATTTTGAGTCACGCTGAGCATTCTTTAAATATATATCCTAAATTTTTGAATTTAAGTGTTCCTTAATGCACAGAAATATTAAAGCAAAATAAATTATGTAAGAAGTGCTTAAAGGCTTGTAGCACACCCTATAATTCAACATTCGTCAGCTGAGTTTCCAAAAAATCGAGACACAATTCTGGAATACATATTCCTGCCGACACGAAACAAAAACAAATCCCTTTGTACGTTCAGAATTTTGAAGTGAATGAATTATCACAACTCCCGCCACAACATATTATATATGACACCACTGCCCAACCCTCATTGACTGCTAAATCAAATCAAAGTGGTTTTCTCTGTACTGTAAATGTATACATTGAGAATCAGTAAAATGCAAAAATAAAAATAAAGGGAATATTAGATTTGGATCAAGAATGTAAATATTCTATAACTTCAGACGTTGTTCAGTTGTTACGTTTAAATAAAAAAAATAGAATCAGCATCTCAAAATCGGGAATAAATTGTGGTGTATGTTTTGGTGAAAAACAAGACAAATACACACAATTATCAAATCGAGAAAGTGATTTTTGCAAAGCTGTATCATTTTTTATTTGCCTCGTATTACTGGATTGATGTCTAATAATGAAATTGATATATAGAATATTAATTTTCCAACTGAAATTTAGCTTGCTGATCCAACATTTCATATTCCTAGTAAAATAAGTGTATCATTAAGATTTGAATTATTTTTGATGTTTAAGGCAGAAAAATTCAGATAATAAAATGGTTCTTATATATATATATATATATATATATATTGCAAAATAGTGTGTTTGGGTATTTAGTCACAGTGTCAATCACAAATTCAGAATCTTATTATTTCCCTGGCCTGACCTCAGAACATGAAACTTTAGATATATCTGTCAAAAAGTTCTTTGAATTAAAAACATTCCTGGGAATAGTGACTCAAATTCCTTCAGAAAGCAATGTTGTGAGGAACATTTTCGTGCTACTCACTTCATGAGTAGGACTGGAAAATCTGTAGTAAAATCACCAATATTAGAGGAGGAAAGAAACAGCTTGACTTCTCCAATAGAGCTAGAAGAAAGACGTTTAATCTTACTTTGGAAAATGTTTGATAAAAATAAAACATTGGCAACATTGTGTACTGTTTTCATTGATGAATATATTTCTTTTGCTCATATGCGAAGAGTCATAGTAAATGAAATATCCACAATGAATACTATCAAATTCCCCATCAGGAGGTTTTGCGGCTAGTAAGTGCATAAACCCCACTTTGTGTTTGCCGCATCATCGAAATCAAGCAGTATAATCTCTTAAAAATCTATATTACTGAATGGTGAAACAACAAGAGCTATTTTTTATGATAGCAAGGTTCCGTTTGCATAAATATACTTCCAGTGAAGATAAATAAATATAGGCAAATTCTCGTTGATGAATAAGATAGAAATTTACAAATAATAGTGTAGAAACAATGTCCTTCTGTTTCTGTGGAGACTTATAGACTGTAACTTATGGAACATCTTGTGCACCACTTTTGGCAAAAGAAATGTTTGAGAATAAAATGTTTCTTCGAGCTTCATCTGTAATAATTAATTATACCTACGTAAATAACATTTTGTTGGGTTCAGACAGATTAGAAGTAAAGAACTTACAATTTCAATTGATTCAGCTTCTGGAAAAGGAGGCATACAGTTGAACAAATGGGTATCTAATTATTCTGATTAGTGAAATGACAACAAAACTGCAGAATATACCCTTTCATCAGATCTATTCACAGTTAAAATACTGGACATGTTACAGAAACCGGATCCAATTATTTTAGTTTTAAATTTACAATGCAGCCATTAGAAAATATTACAAAGCATAAAGTCCTTTCCAACATCGCTAGACTGTTGGATCCTTTGTGTTTGATCGATCCTATAATCACAGAGCAAAAATATTTTTTCAGAGACTTTGGCAGTTTAGCTAAATTGGAACGATTCTTCAACAAATGAAATAAAGGACTGGTTAAAAATTTCAAATCATTTGCCTGTGGTAAATGCACCGCAAATATCTTGGTATATCTTTCTCCCAGACGCCTTCTTTATATATATACTCGTTTTTTTGCGATTCTTCAGAAAAGGCTTTTGGTGCAGCCATATATATGAGATCTAAATATATCAATAGTAAAGGGAAAACAAGTTTAGTGTTCAGCAATCAAGAGTTTTTCCAATGAATCCATTAAAGACATCTCGTCTAGAGCTATCTGTTGCTCTACTGTGACTCGCCTTTTGTCAAAGATTATTTCAATCTTAAAATTTCCTATCAACCACATCTATAAGTGGAGTGATTCTAAGGTTATATTAGCTAGGATTCGCGCTCCTCTTACGAGACTCGAAACTTTTGCGTCCAATAGATTAAAATTGATAAACTCATTGTGTCCTGGCTATGATTGGAAAATTATTCTGTCTTCCAGCTTCTATGCATTATACTATAAGATATGGCTAAAAACTTAAAATACAATGTAAAATTTGCATAAATTATTAATTGTTTTAAAAATTTCAGCTCTAAAAATACATAAAAATAACAGTAAAATGACATTTGTGCAAAGCACCAAAACTGAAATTTAAATAGAGATGTTTCAATACTGTAAATTTTATTATGATTAATTGAATCTAACTTAGGATTTGATCCTCTCTCAGAATTATTACCCTGAAATTAAATATTTATAGGAAGTCGTACTTTAACATACAGAAAAAAAGGTACAAAATTGTGATAAGTTATGACTTTTATCATCAATAAAATGCTAAGTAATCGCATTATAACAATAGGAGAGGTTCAAGTCCTGAATTCACTTTCATAGAGTATTCCATAAAAGAGTCATAATATTATATATGTAACTTTTTTTAATACGATGTTTTGCGCTGAAGCAAAATATGAAAATCTTGATTTTGAGAAAAAGCTGAAAATACATTTCAACCCAGAAACTTACCTAATTAAATAAACATTTAACATTAAAATGCCCCTGATTTGTAAAGTTCGCTATCGGTATTACTTAAATAAGTTATCTCTTTCTTCTTGATGGCCTTTAAATCTTTCCTACGCTTACATTTAACAGTCGTTGTATAACGCTTCAAATCCCTGTTTCGATTGTAATCCAAATTTTTATCCCTTTACAGTGAAGTAGCTCGGACTTTCAATGTTCAGTTTATTTAAGACTTTTATGCAGCCTTGATATCCTTCGTTGAATTGTATAATTCCATCATTTGCACCCAATTTCACAGTTTTTAAACAAATAAAAACTTCCTTTGATACTCGTTAACATATTACACCATTAAAAGATTTATTTGCATTTTGGTTCTTGGGCAATTCATCTTGCATGTTGGAAGATATTTTGATGGCAATATTACGTAAAATATCAATGAAAAAAAAAAACATTAAATTTCTATTTCCGGTAGCAGAATGCTACTTCCAGTTCTAAAATTTGACTCAGACTATTATTAAAATGCTTATAACTCAAGTAGAATGTGTGTAAGATAGAAACAAAATTGAAACTGTTCTAGAAAGCTAAGAAATCAGGCTTTCATTATAGACGGTAAATAAAAAATTGACTTTTTAGCGTTTTAAAGGTAAGTGGATACCTTAATCTATTTGATGATTCTTACAATAGTGAATTGAAACAATCTGTTCAATAGGTTGTATTAGTAGATTCTAAGGAAGATTTTGTTGCTAAATTTCTAAATCTTAGTAATAATTTCACTACTCTTTGTCGTAATTTAAGTTATATTTTCAGGTTTCATCATATTGTTAAGAATTCTAAGAAGTTAAACACAGGTAGTATGATTACTGAAGAGCTCAACCATGCATCGAATGTTTTGGTAAAACTGGTTCATCCAAATGAGTTTTCTGAAGAAAATTCATTTTTAATCGAAGGTAAAAAAATAAAGGTAATAAAATTCTTTGTGTTGGTGGTCGTTTGAAAATTGCAAATGCTAATGAAAATGCAAAACATCCAAAACTAGTGCCATCTAGACATAGATTTACCATAATTATAATAGAAAATTTTCACAAAAGATCCTCAAGTCTTGTTTCACTGTGTTAGGCAGGAACTCTGGCCAATAGGAGGAATAGATTTCGCGAGGAAAACTGTTAATGAATATGCTACTTGTTTCAAAAATGTGCTAATTTCTTGCGAACAAATAATGAGAAACTTACCTGCTGAAAGAGTGCATCCCAATATTCTATTCTCGGATTGCGGAATCGATTTCTATGATCCTTTTCTATTAAGTAAAAGTGTCAATGCAAGGGTACATTTCAAAAGGTATATATCTCAATCTTTGTTTTTCAATTAAGGCGATTCAATTAGAAGTAATGACTGATCTTACTTCATACACAGTAATAGATGCTTTAAAATGACCCTTTTCGCTAGACGTGGGAAGAGTTTATGAATTTTATAGACATTGCCATTAACTTTATAGGAGCAAATTCTGAAATAAAAATTATATAAGCTAATGTGCAACCCTCCTGAACTAGTAGCGAATTATTTAGGGTATTAGTTGGAAATTCCTTCCTCCTCGTTCTCCAGATTTTGGAGGGTTGTGAGAATCGGGAGTAAAATCATTTAAACACTATTTAAGAAGAGCTTCATGTTTCATTAACTTTACATTTTAGGAATGTTTGGCCTAACGACATATACAGAAATAAAAAGTATTCCTAATAGCAGACCTATAGTGCCTATGTCAACCGATCCTAATGATTTTAATGTGTTAACGTTTGGACATTTTTTCACAGGTCGCCCATTAATTTCAATCCTGGAACAAAGTTTAATTGATAGTAAAGGTAATTAATTGTCTAGATGGCAAAGTACAACCAAATTAGTGCTGATGGCTTGGAAGAATTGGAGTGGAGATTATTTAAATCATTACCAATTAAGAAATAAATGGAAATTTAGCAAAGATAATGTAAGTCCAAATGACATGGTGCTACTTAAGGGGGACAATTTGCCATCCTATAAATAGAAGTTATATCGCGTACATGACATATACAAGAATCTGAGGGGGAAATCTGAGTAATATTTGTAAAAACATCTTACGGTATTTTTAAGAGTCATCAAACATATATTTGTTTGTTACCTACAGACAATTGAGCACTTTTATGTGCATTTATATACTGTAATTTGGGTAACTTTTCATTGTAAAATATGTATATCAATTTTATTAATTTATTTGTAAAGTTTTTTTTTTAAAATATTATTTTCTCTTTTTAAAAATTATACTGAAATCTATAATTTCAACATGGGGAGTATTTTTCGTCACTGCTTGATGCGTTGCTTTCCTAGCTTGTAGCGGTATTGTATATTGTATATATGAATGAGTCAGTTCAGTCTATAGAATGTGAACTAGGAAATATGTCTTTCAATTAGCAGAGTTAAGTGAATAAAATCATGCATTCCACTGCTCGTCTTATTTTTAATTTTAAAATTCACACTACTATCTCAGAAACAATAAATTTCATATTTCAATATAATATAATATTTTATAATTTCTAACATTAAAACTTATACAGAATAGATTTAAAATGCAAGTTTTTTTCAGAAACACATTTTTATTTGTGATATTTTACATTAAAGATTATCTGTTGCTCTTAAAACATTTTTAAGAAAACATTACTAATTTATAATAAATTAATGGAGAATATTTAGGAACAGAAATAAAAATATTATATGTATGTTATTAATTATGTGTGCTGTTATCATCTTCAGTGAGCTAGATATTAATATAATTAATGGCTTTAGTTATCAGAGAAATATCTGATTCTGCTTTGGAAATGATAACGTCTTAACATCATTTGAATCGTTACTTAGGTTCTAACCATAACTTTCATTAACACTCTCAGTTTGTCGTAATACTTGATAAAGAGTTTAATTTGTCTCCCTTCGTTCTTTTATTTGTGTATTCAAAAGAAACTTATGATATTTAATATTTCAAAATTACCAAACAAGGATCGATATCAATTTTGCAGACAAAAGGTATATTATGATGAGAATTTCTTAAACATATTATAATAAATAGCATCTAAAAATGAACAATGATTTTTTTTTTCACTTTGCTGTCCTGTACACTCATTAACAATAATTTTGAGACTATACAATGCAAAAGAATTGCTTAAATTAAAGAATTTTAAAAATTTAAATGTGTTCTGTACTGATAAGATGAAAATAGAAATGAAATCGAAACAATGGCGACAATTTAAAATGTGGAATGATTCACAATTTTTCATACCATTCTTGTGAAAGATTGATGTTAATTATCCGTTTTGTTCTAGTATAGAATGTATACATTTAAAGTTAATAATTAAATTTCAAAAGACTTTTTTAATAGCCGATAGAGAAAACATTTATAGACGTTTAAGCCCAACAGTTATAATTTTCTTTTGAACATATCAGTCCTTGCCCGTGAACATTATAATCGCGGTAATATGTGTTTGACGTTTTTATATTTTCAAAAATATTTCATACATTTTAAGCATATTTATGCGTCTTCTTATATCTACTTCAATAAACACAAGAAATATGCTTTTCTACATCCATAAGACTGAAACTGAAGGCACAATTTTTCTAGCAAAAATACTGTAAGATGGACAATTTTTGGAATAATGGACTATGCCCTTAATCGAGTCATATGCGTTTAGGAAACTGATTTTAATTATTTCAGATATTTATTTTGGATTTCTTTTCAGAAATTTAAAATATAGAAATTTTGATATTCACACATGTTTCATGGATTTTTTTTGCCTAAAGTAAGAGTAAATAGTTGAAAACATAAACTATTAAATTTTTTATAAACTCTGAGAAAATGAAATTTGATTATCTATTGTTATTTATCCAACTGCCTGTCGATATCATAGTTACATTTGATCGAACCTAAGAACCCAAATATTTCAAACAAAAACATTTTAAGCTTTTTGAACTAAGTTAAAATGCTTTTGTAATTACAAAATTGCTTTATACCTATTATAATTTGCATTTTATTATTCAAAATTGAAAAAAAATGCTTAAATCTGAAGAATGTTTCAATAAAAGTAAAAGATATTTTTTTATTTAAATTGATTAGATGAGTTTGTGAAGCCCGCCCGACCCGAGCTTCATCTGGTGCCATCACTAGATTCAATTATTAAACACTACGACACAATAATTAAAGAGACACTAGAACAATCTTTAAGTAATTTATTAACATATATTTACTATGACAACAACTCCCTATGCTCTCCCGGGTATTATTTCTATTAGCCTCAAATTAACCCACCTATAGTAATCTAACAGACTCTTACCACTAATCCTTCCTCGACTGCAACTCAGACTCTGGATCAACTGTTGAGAACAACAGCAAAGTGACGTCTTATAGCAATCTTTAATCTAACCCTTTAGTTCAATCAGCTTATCTATAGCTTCACTTCTCCTACAGCCTCTCTCTTTCAGCCCCTCTCGCTACTTTCATTTGGAGTTTATATATTTCCTAACTCACCCACTTCACTTCATTTCTAACTGCTTTACATAATTACTTTACCTATTCACGTTTCATTTTTGGTCGGGTAAAGGTTGTTTAGCAAAAGCAATCAATCTCAATTAAAAGTCCCCAAGGTTAGTGAAGAGAAACCGCGAATAGCCCAATGTTACAAGTTAATTATCAAATAAGATTAGGTAAATATAAATTTTAATTAAATATATGCATAATTAAATACTTGAAAATGTATGGCACTAATACTTGTGATTATAACATTTTATCAAAAGCGATTCAAAAGTTTTATACCAGTGAAATGAAATACTCAATGTGGGTGATTGCACAAATAATTATATTTATTTATTCCAGCACTCCTATATTAAATTTTTGCAGAATACCTCCACATTTTTTGAAAAAAAAAATTTTTTTTCCAGGTTCATCTCATATAACACAGTTTATCCAATGTAATGAAACCTAAAATTGTGTAGTTAAAAAATGCCATATATTTTCCTTTGTTTTCGTTTTCTCCATTAGTGTAACCAACCAACAATACCAATATGTGACTTATTTATTTAGATTACGTGAATCGCTTTACTTCCTGTATTCTATTAATATAATTCTGATTACAATTGGGAAACGTTTAGGGCCTTTTGAAGGCTATCTTATTTACAACTTCTTAACAATCTTAAACGGACCAATGTTAGAAAATAGTATATGTGTTTCAAACAATTAAAAAATTGAAATTAAATTGGCTCGGGCATTGAGGAACTGGATTTACATAAGTATGGAGACTGAATCTGATTTTTGAAAAATGCAGCATTTTCTTGATAGAACGAAACATGTGATTTGGGTCAAGAGAATACTTTCAGTGCGTGAATCTGTTGAACCCGTTTATTAATCTACGTTTGAAAGAAAATATACATCAATACGTTTATTCTCTTAACATAATATTCTGTATGAAATATCTTCAGTATATAAATAAATTTACATTAGGCTATTATAAAGTAACTTGAAGATGCATCGAAACAGTTCGACATGCTTACTTCACTCATAATAGAAATGTTTTCAAAATATTTTGAGACACGTTTTTTCCCTTATAAATTCTCTGGTTCCTAATAATCTTAATGGAATGCATTTGGTTATCAATGAATTAAGATAGAGCATTTATTAATTATAAATGAGACTTACTGGAAAAACACTATATGAATTCGACTATAATGTTACTTTAAATTTCGAAAGGTATTTGTAGAAATCTTAGGAATATTGTGAAGCATGACACAATAAAGTTCCTTTCTAACACCAAAATTCTAGAAACCTATTCAGTGAAAATATATAACTGTAATAACATATGATGGCTATAAATATAAAAAAAAACAATATTAGCATGATACTAAAATATACTTAAGAGAATTCATTTGACAATTTAAAATTAAGAAAATATTTAATGTGTATTTATTAATTACATTTTAGTTTTCAGCTTAAAAAGAAGAGAAAAGCTATTGTTAATATGCTTTTGTTCCAGCACATTCTATTTTAATTATTAAATATTATAGCATGGTTTCATGGTGAATTAAGAAAAAATTTAATGTTATAGTAAATGAATAATTTTATAAAATTTATTTTATTCTTTTTCATAATTTTTAGGAATTTGCTTTATACCCCCAAGTGATGTGTATGAACAACGCTAAAGGAATTCAAAGGTTTACATTAGTTCAAATAGAGCAATTTAGTTACCTCTTTTAATCCTCAGCTGATCTGAAATATATAGAACGCGTAATTATGTCAAAAATACAAATTCTTTTTTCCCAAAAAAGTATTAAATTCGATACTCTAATTCAGTTTTATAAACATTGTTATACAACATAAATTCCTAACGAGTGCCTCTCTAAAGTTATATGAAAAAGGTATATATTTCGCTACATTTATGCTATCTATATGTTTCTTTCGAATTCAAAATCTTTTAAAAAAGAAGCGTGTTTACTAGTATTAAATGCGCTATGTTTATAACAGAAAAGTTCGTTCTTTAGCTATTGTAATGCAAAATTATATTTATTTTAAACCACAATTACGCGTTTCAGATACTTTTAAAAGCTCACAAACCACACAAAAAAATACTTAGTCAAAGGAAAGAACGTTTAAAATCAGTTGCGAATATTTACCACAGTTTAAAATATATTCAAGTTATCACACCTGAAAAAAGTTGAAACCTTTCTCATTAGCAAAGCAAATTTCCTTCATCATTGCAAATCTGTACGTTTGTAACATGTGCTTTGTTCATTTGTTTCGATTCACATGTCTTAAGAATTTGTAACATTACTTTCCCGAGAAAAAAAACATTTTGTGATCAAATGAGCTTATTATGTAGTCTAAAACCAAAATTAAAATATTCTCAGGTTGAAACTACGAGCAAGTCAAATAAAGAACAAGGAATAAGTTCAATTTGAGACTTTTATTCAGCAAACTAATTCTTCAAAACTATAAGTTTGACAGAAATAATAAATATATAATTTTACTTTACATTAACGTAAACAATTATAAATAAGACTATTAAGATGCTAGCCATAGCAACAGAAAGAATAAAAAAAACCTATCTTGACTTTAATGCTTAGTGAGAGTTATATATACAAAATTCTTGAGGAAGCACTTCACTTCCGTTCATATTTCTTTGCACAAGTTTTCGAGAATAAATGTGGACTAGCAGGTGGATTTCATTTATTGGTCATGGCCCAAAGCAACGTGCAGGAGTTTAGTGAAGTTGGTCATGGTCCAAAGTAACGTGCAGTGAAGTTTAATAGGACGCAGCGAATGAATGAATGAAGGCAAGTTTTTGACGTAAGAGCTGAATGCGACTTCTGCACCATTGACAGTAAACAAGTCTCGAAACATTAAGGAATATTACCATACACTTATTTTTTTCATTAAGTGTCAAATCGCTTAATTTGTCGTTTCTTTTATTTTCGATAAATCGATATTAATAAAAATCGAGTGTCACAGCAATGAGATATTTTTAAGATTTAGAGGCAAAATTGCGGAGCATTTCTGCTTTGAATTGTTGAAGAAATACAATTTCCTTCAATTTTCAATCCACTTTAACATTTTCTTAAAAATTATGTTCTTAAATCATAGCAGATAAAAGCTTTCTTTGCCTACGTGTCTCATTAATACTTTATTCAACCCATTTGTAAATTAAAAAAGGAAAGCTATTGTAGCAGCATAACATTTTTACCTTGTTTAAAATTTCGCATTTACAAATGGAGTAAGGGAAAATGGAACAAATGACCTAATTTACTTTACATTTAAGAAAACGCTATATTTCGTTGAGATGGCAATGTTCAATTCTTCTACTAAATCTAGAATTTTAGAAAAAAAAAGAAAATATATTTCCCATTTCAAAATTTATTTATGAATCTAGAGTTTCTAAGCATATTTTAAGATTACAGATTTTGCAGTTTGAAGAAAAATATGTTAAGCACTAATTCCAGACCTCCTCTTTAACTTTATGACTCACATTAAATTTTGTAGTCCAACATTTGCTGGTGAATAACCATCATCATTATGGATTCACTTCATGACATTTTTTTTCACTCTTACCTTCTTTTTATCCCTTCTTTTTTCTTCCATTACGTGGCAAAACTATCAGAAATGGGAATCGCTTTGTTAAGTTTTGTTCACAAAGCCAGGAAATAAAAGAAAAGGCATCACCTGAGTAAAGAATATGTTAGACGCGTGAAATTTTAATCACTTTGAAGAAAAGACTTTCAAACGTCTTATTCTTTTATTTATGAAAAAGAGAAAAAAAAAATTCTAAGGTTTACAAAAAAGGGCTTCTTTCAATAAAATATCTAAATTAGAATAAACTTCATTCTCTCACCATCAAAACCTAAAATTAGTTTTATTTAAAAAATGAACAGAAAATAAAATTTTAAGGTTATGCCAAAATCGTATAGGCAATATTCTACATGTTGGTTTTCATATTACAACGAAATAATTAATAAAAAGTATCATAAAAAACCAGTTGAAAATTTTAAGCACAATTTTACAAAGAATAAATTTAGCCACCCAAATTTAGAATTTTATACATTTATTATTAAAATACTTAAATAAATATAATAATTAAAGTAAACGATGAAATATTGAGAAATGGACACTTGTAAACTTTTCCGATATTAAAATTTAAGATAACGATAAATTTTTAAATTGAATATTATATCAGCTGAAAGTCATTAAAATTAAAGTAAACGATAAATTATTAAATTGATTATATTTATGTTAAATGTAGTTAAAATTGTAGCAAACAATAAGAAATTCAAAAGTTATCTGGTACTCCAAAATTGATTCGCCTAAAACAATAGCCCCTTAGATGGCTAATAAATCTACACCACTATTGATTTCGATTCTGAAAAAAACATTAATTTACTAATCGTATTATTTATTTTCTATGCAACAGTGCCAAGTGGTGATGTTTGCTAGATAATAGGCGGTGGTAATCAAGTTGAGTCTGGGGCTTAAATCAGGATTTTAATGACGATTCGTTGAGAGGATAAATGAAAAATATTGAACATTAATTGTAACTATATTTTAAATTCTTCCTTCTGATGGTTCGTGAATTAGTAGAGGAAAGTGTTAGTCAGATGATCTGGCAGAGATGTGTTAGATCGATCAGATGATCGCTGCCACTTGGCAGTTGTTGAAAATTTTAAGGTTCGTCTCCAATAGTTCTTTAATTTTTTTTAATGCGACATTAGCTCAAATAAATTTAAATATAATATATAGAATAGGCAAGAATGGGTAAACAATATGCTTATGAATTCACAAAATTGTGTTCAAACAACGGGGAAAATTGGCAAATTGAAATAAAGTAACTAAGTATTAACGATGTGCTGAGTTGCAGGTTTCCATCTGATAAGTCTCAGTGTTTAAAATATTTTAATGAGGCTTACTTAGAATTAAAATAATGAAAAGTAAACAGAAACTAAAACTTTGTGGGTGGGGCCATTTGTCCATTTAAACACTGATCTTACTAAAACACACTTCGGAATTTTTCAGATAATTTTTGAAGTTTTCAGTATCGTTAGGTGGAGGGTATCAAATTGTTCAGCTTGAAATAAAGAACACCATATTTTTTTTTTCAAAAAAAAAAAAATAATCGAAAAATCTAGAGTTTTACATCATTGACACCCCTTAAGCATATTTTATATTTATTGCACATAAAAACTAATAAGATTTAAAAAATGCTAACCAATTAAAAGAGAATTAATAAAAATATCTCTGAGCTGAATATTTCTTAGCTGAATTTCAATATTAAAATGTTGCAAGTATACTCATTTTCATTCCTCTTATTAGTGTTTAGTTATAAGCATGTAACAGAAAAAATAAACTACTAAAGGCAATAAAGGAAATTTGAAAAATTTTCAGAAGCTATTTGTCACATAAACAAAAGTATATTTGAAAGTTAGCTAGTCTACAAAACGTAAAGTTAGGCAAGATACTATCAGTACCAAAAAATAAAATAAAATAAAGAACAGAATTGAATGACAATGTCAAAATAATGCTCAAAGATTTTGCATTAAATTACTGTTAAATAACTGCAAAGAAGAGACGTACTATCTTCTAGAGATATTAAAGAACAATGCTATTTTTATGAAAGTCACACTCACATCTCTGAATAAGACTGTTGTTATTTTTATTGCAGTACTGATAACCTCCATAATTATAAAAAGAACAAAAATATTACTCGAAAAATATCGATAATCCTCCAAATAAAAATAGTATGGAACGCTAAACTTAAGAAAATTAAACATTCAAATCTTGGGGCGGTTATTTTGTCATTATTTGCAGTACCCCTTTTTCCTTCACAGAGACAGCTTAATTTTTTGAGAGAGTTTTCCTTCACTGCATTTGACAGATTGTATTATTTTTTAACATTTTGACCGAAGACGGATTTAGAAACAGTTTTAAGTTTTGAAACTGATACTTTTTAGGAGGAGTTCAGAATGGTGTTAAAGAAGATCGTTCTATTTGTATAAAGTATTCTTTTTTTAATTCAATGGAAATGGCTTTGTGTTTGTTTTAAGTATTTAAATACTGAATGAAAAAGCGTTCTTAAAAAGCTGTTTGTAAATAGAAACTTTTTTACTTGATAAAACTTATCAATTTTTCGTTACTTTTATGGGGGAGGGGGTAAAATAAAACAAACTCTTCTCAAGGAAAGCGAAGTAAAGAGGAAACGAATGTTTGTAATTCCAATACAGCAAAGTCTGAACTGAAATATATATCAATTTGTCAAATATTTTAATTTAATGATATATTGAGTGAACCGGTAAAGAACCAATTTCTGAAATATATAGATGCTTAGTATTTTTGCATTTTCCCTTCGAATAACTCTGTAAACTTAACAAAGCTCACATCTAAAACACAGAGAAGGAATTTGAAAGGAAATAAGGTCTATTCTTTCGGAACTTAAGATAAATATTTTAAATCACTAAGACAATTATGAAATAAAGGCAGCTGAATATCTTTATCCACTAAATATTTAAATGGATTTCGCAAAATACTTTAAAGAAATACTGGATTTAATATTGGAATAAGATAAATGAAAAAAAGTTACAAATACCGGTAATTGTAACCAAATTCTACTACGCTTTAAAATAATACTCAGAATAAATTATTGTCCTTCATGAAAAAATTCCAGTAAATATTTTGATTTCAGTTTAATTTACTCTATTCAAACAATTTTCAAAAATGCGAGCGTTTCAAAACAAATATCAAGCAATAACTAAGTATAGGTTTATATATAATTCTTAACAATTGTAAAATCGATTCCACATCAATTTACTGCTTTCCTCAAAAATTTGCTCATCATGCACTCTCTTATTTATGTATAAAAGTGAAATAGATATTTTACTTAAATATTCTCAAGAAATATTTTTATTAAAAAATTTTTAAGTACTTGAAAAAAATAATATTAATAAATCTTGTGCTCATATACTACATGTGAACAATACAGTGGCTGAGTGGGTGCTCAGGAAACAAAATTGATTCTCAAAAAATAATGTGAGTTTTTATTAAATTCCTTTTCCATCTATTCTTTAGATTTACAGTTTGAAAAATCTTACAATGACAATTAAGTTTACTATGGGATATTAAATATGTTACATTTGACGAATTAATTTAAAATGGTTTATAAATGAATACTAAAAAATTCAAAAGGAATTTTGATACATGCATTTAGAGAAATGCGAGTAAATACATTCGCATTCATTTTCAAATTTCATTTTGTATCCTTTAATATTGTAAGTTACCGCAGTACTTAGGGTAATTCAAACGCTAAAATGCTTTATTTTTGCTACATTTTTTGCCAGATTTTGATTCCCTGTTCTTTTTATCTTCATTGTATACACTTAAGTAATGTGCATGATGTAAAGGAACATTAATTAAGAAATGTTTTTTAAAGAAAAGTAAATTATTGAAATTTGTGAACATTTTTTTTTATTCCGACCCCTAAAAAGCAAAAATTTCATATTCACGTGAAGTATATAATAATTAATGAAACGAAATAGTCCGCTAATTCAAATTGAACCTATCTGTAAAATCAATAGAAAACTAAGAAACATTCCTCAAATTTTACTTGATGCTAACTAATATGAAATAAAAAAAAGTTTATCCTAGTGGTAAAAAGAAGGATAAAATGACATCTCAAATATTTTGTCAATATTTGTAGAATTTGGATTATTAGTGCTCTACTGCAGCTAGGTTTCTTCTTAGTAGAGATTTCTTTCCCAAAAAAGTTTGGAAGAAACAATTTTCAAGAGGCTTGTTAAAAATGTATCAACTAATTTTACTTTGATTTTGAACAAAAGTTTTTTCTATTTAAAATGTTTCTTCCCGAAAGAATTTCCTTTGAAAAAATTACATATTGTATGATTGCATTCAACCTTCCTCGTCCTTCAGCCTTACTGTATACTTTTATAAGAATCTCGACTTAGTATAACAGAAATTATTTGTTTATATACGCATTTGAATATATATATATATTAATTTTTAACTAAGTTGGCTATTAAATGAATTAAAGAAGAATTCATTATTTACTTTATTTATAACCAAGCTCCCAAATCATTATTCTATTATTTGTAAAAACGCTATTTGTTATATGAATAATACACATTTGGTTAATAGTAATAATAAATTAATAATAGCAATTTTATTTGTAAGTTATGTTAATGCTTTGGACAATTTACTGATTGATACTAGAATTTATGATAGCATTTGGGCAACAACTAGAAATTGTGATTCTTAATGCGAGAAAAATTGTTCAGCATTGTCGTTTGTATGGTATTTCAACTCAGTTTTAATGTTTTTTCAAGGCTTTGTATGATTTCAAACATATCACTCATGAATTTTCAGCATGTAAATGAACCATTCATTTAAGATGAAAATACTTTTTAAAGTTAGATTAAAATGAGTGTTCAATTTTGTGTGTGTTTTGTACACCAAGTTTGTAGTTTTCTTACGCGTGATGACTTACAATTTATTGTTTTTGGTTTATTTTTAAATTTTTAAATACATTGTGTTTAATAGTTATTTTAGATTTTGTTTATATGAATTTTTTTGGGAATGCATTAATGTTTTCCGAATTGTTTTATTTTTAAAGTTAATGAGTTTACTTTTAGATACCTTTCAATACAATTTTTCTTTTTATAACTATTTTCAATAATATTTTTTTAGAGATAGTTAGGAAGATTCTAGAATCATCAAGCTTAAAAATCTAAGCCATATTCAAACTTTAAATATATTACTTTCCATTTTTTTTTTTTTTCGTTTTTTCTTGAAAATTTGATTTTTAAAATTTTCCATTACTACATCTTTTTTGATATTTCTGGTTTTTGAGTACTTATTTATAATTTAAGTTACTTTCTTTTAAACTTTACACAATTTTTCTTCCCTACTTAAATTTGAACAATAAATTTTCATTAATTTTCAGTTTGCAATTTATATCTTTCTATTTTTGGCTTGGTTGATGTCTTATTTCTTTATGGTTCAGTTGTGATATTTATATTTTTAATAATGTTAACTTCTGCAATAATTCTCCGTTTATTTGTGAATTTTAAGTAAATTTATGTGATTCAATTATATATATATATATATATATATATATATGTGTGTGTGTGTGTGTGTGTGTGTGTGTGTGTAATGAAAAATGAAAATGTAAAAAATAATAATATATTATAAAAGAAAGAATATAATTAAAGTAAACTAAAAATAACTAAACTTTTTTGAGAATACTAAAAATCCAAATTATTAATCATTATGGTTTGAAAAATAAAGTTATTAAAAAAAGAAATATAAAAAAATAATGACAAGAAGAGTATATGCAGAAAACAGCAAAAAATATTTAAAAAAGAAATTCTTTTCAAAACGAAAAAAATAGAATTGAAGCTATATAATACTGAACCTAGATTAATCTTGTGGACTCCGCTTAAATATGTTTTAATGGCCAAATCTTCTGAATTAGGAATATTTTTACTGAACAAAGTCACATGCCTAATACAGCGAAGTAAGGAAACAAAGTCAACAAATATAAAAAAATGAAACAAATGGAAAATTATCAGAAAGTATCTTATTTAAATGAAAATTTAATGCAAACAACAACATAAAGAAATAGCAAGCACTAATACTTAAAAAATAATTAAGTTAAGAAATGAAACTAAAATATAATTATCTTATATTTCATCATCTTATATGACACCACTATAGTCTTGGACTTGCTCCAAAAAAAAAAAAAAAAAAAAACCAAAGGAATAAACATAAAGATAGTAACGCCCTCTATGAATCGGAAGTAAAATTCAGAAAAAATATTTCAAAAATTTCAATTGATTAGAAAAAGGGTTTTTAACTAAAATTATAAGAAAAATTTAAAAATAAATATAAATAAAAAAAATAATAATTAAATTCAAAAAAAAAAAGAAGATTATTATTCTATTTATAATTTTAAAATGATTATATTCTATAATTTTTATGCTGTGAATATATCTTTAAGAATTAGTTGTGTAAACAGTCATAACATAAGCATGAAAAAATTTATTCAAATCATTTTGAAAATCTTAAGTCAGATTATGTAATTTAACATTTCTAAGAATAAAATTATGTAATATATTCCAAAAGATATTTATGCTTTCATTGCTATCAAAGAAAGAAATTGTATCAACCGGATAAATATAAATCTCTCTTTGGTCGCCTTTTCCTAATTACTATAAGTCACCATGCAACCCGAAATCCATTATAGAAAAGATGATGTGTAATAAAACTCACTCTTTATGCTTTCCATTACTTCGCCATCTAGCTGCTCGCTTGCTCTCCACCTATGCATTACAGGGTGAAAACTGCTTTATAGATGTGTTCGATCACCCCCTAATTGTTTCGCATGAGTTTCGAACCATGTTATATAACAATCAAAGAAATCAAATACAAATTCAATATTATTGATAGACAAAAAAAACCTAAATAATTAGAGAAATAATATAGGAACCCAAATAATTACTATGGAAAAAAAATTATAAGTTAGAAAGTTAAAAAAAGTTAAGTGTAATTAAATTATCTAAAATTTGAAACCTAAAAACTAAAAATCAAAGAAATCTACTGAAGGACCAGAAAACAGTATATATATATATATATATATATATATATATACAACTGAAAATTATAAGAAAAGACCCGTAAATTTAGCCAATTAAAAACAAGTATACAAATAGAAGAATATAAAATATAAATACAAAATACTTATTATATATATATATATATAAGTTCCCCATTCTTGGTCAAGCAACCTCTTAGGGCAAGCTTGTCTAAAGTGTGGCCCACGGGCCGCATGTGGCGAAAACGCAAATTATGAAAATATTTAAACTTATACACTTTAATTAAAAAAATAAATATTTGCAATATTTTTTCATATATAATCAATTCGTTGACATTTATTTTGAAATAAAAATTTAAATAAAAACATCTTTCTATGCCATGAGAATTAACGTTTCGAATAATGTGAGTATTCACTCGACGGCGAATTTTGTGAAAAATTATAATATTTGTATGTAGTGCATTACATTGTATTTTGATAAACTAATCCTTTTAACCAAGGGAGTTTCTGACAGAAAAAGGGGCCATCGAATGTTCGCAACAAGTTGTATTGTATATCAGGACAATTTGTTTGGAAAAATTTTAAAAATGGAAAGTGTATTAAGCGTTGTTATTAAAAACCATTAACTTTATAAGAGCAAAATGACTTAATCATAGACAATTTGAAGAGTTTCTTAAGGTAATAGGCATCGAATTTGTAGATGTTATTTATTACACAGAAGTAAGATGGCTTAGTAAGGGGAAAATGCTCAAAAGATTTTACGATTTGAGAACTGATATAAAAATATTTATGGAAACAAAACGGAAATCTGTGAATGAATTTGAGGACGAAGATTGGGTTTTAGATTTATCATTTTAGTAGACTTAACAGAACATTTGTATGATTTGAATTTGAGACCTCAAGGAAAAAATCAATTTATTAACAATATGTTCCAAACAATAGCAGGGTATGAAAAAAAGTTGAAATTTTAGCACAATCAAATAAAAGTAAAAGATTTGACACATTTCAGTACTTTGGCAGCACATAAACCTGTGAGTTGCTCAAAATATGCAATATATGCTGCATTAATTTTTGATTTAATTCAAGAGTTTGAAAGTAGATTTCAAGATTTTCGAAAAAATGAAGAGTATTTCGACATATTTTCTACCCCATTTTCTCTAGAAATAAATAAATTACCTTCAAAGGCAATGAATTGAACTGCAAAGTGACATTGAACTGAAAGAAAAATTTGAGAATGTTTCTTTACTGGAGTTTTATAAGGATTACCTACCCCGCGATAAATATCCTAATTTTCACAATCATGTTTTATTAGTGTCTCAACTTTATTTTTATAGTACTTATATTTGTGAACAATTATTTTCAATCATGAAGCATACAAAAAACAAAAATAGGACAAAGATCACTGAAAAATATTTGAAAATACCTTAAGAATTGCAACCTCGTCTATTGAACCCGATATCGATTTGCTTGTTCAACAAAAGCAAATTCATCCATCTCATTAATTTAAATTTTTTCCATCTTCATGTTTAGTTTTTATTAACGTTGCTCTAGAAGCAACAGGAGGGCTATTAACGATGGATCTTGTAATTTTGAGCCTCGGTCAAGTGACGAGGACGGCACCTGCCCCTGGCATCACTCTCTCCTAACTTTCACACCACTCCCCGACAGATTTAAAATGCATAAACCTCGGCTACACGGCAGGTCTTAAGCGGCCGAGAAACGAACCCGCGACTGAACGAAAACAGCCGG
>BMAW01014830.1:112107-130512 GCA_019974015.1 Nephila pilipes
ACACACACACACACACACACATATATATATATATATATATATAATTATATTGACCCTATTTAGACCTCTGTAGAACCCATTCTGCCAGCCAGATTCTTATAAACTTAGTATATACTTTATATGGACCTTAGGGAAAAGAATTCCTTCATTGAAATAGTTCATATTTTGACCACCATAGGGCGATTGTCAAAAATTCCTTATGCAAATTAATGAAATATATAAAAATACTTGCAGTCAGAGCCAAAAATCATTCTTTGTGCCTTTGTCATCGTTAATCATGCCCTTACAAAAAAAAGAAAGAAAAAAAAGATCGATCTTTCCTAGTAAAATTGTTTTATCAGAACGACAGCAATAGCTTAGCTGCACTGCGTGAATATCGTCGTTCAAAGGGATTGCGAAAAGGGTCCATGTCTAAGAACAAATGCATCCAAAAGCATCGCAAAGTCAAATAGTACCGACAGAAAAACTCTGAAAAGAATGAAATAAAAAAAATAAATAGCAACAAACAATAATGAAAGCATTCGGAGAAAAAACAGAGACACGAATGTACATTTCGCGGAAATTTAAATAGCCGAGCTCAGTTGTCTAAATTACGCTTTCCCTACGCCCCAACAACAGCTAGTGAGCAAAATATTATATTAAGACACACTGCGAACAAACTGAAGGTCAAGATCTTAAAACTATTGATCAGTTCAAAAGTAATGGACACAGGAAGCCATCCAGAGATGTTTAGAAAACGTTGCACCTTAAAATGCGTACACGCATCGATCGGCCTCTGAGTTCATTCTGAAGTGATGCGTATTTGGAACGTTCGGCAGTGAACGACGATGGCGAGTGATGCGTATATGATACGTTTGTCCCGAAAGGGTTACAGAAAACCGAACAAGATTCGAAAAAAGACGTTTATTCGCAACCACGCATTGATGATGCTTTTGACTGCTTAATTAGTGCAGGAATTTTTCTCAATGAGGAATTTAAATTCCTACTATTGGCAGATAAAATTTGATGGAAAAGACTGCTTTTGTGATTCCGGATGGTCTTTATGAATTTGAGATAATGCCTTTTGGGTTATGTGAGGCTCTAACTATGTTTGAATAGATGAGGGACACAGTTCTTCGAGGACTCGAAGGAAATATTTGTGTTTGCTCCCTCGATGGCATCATTGTATACACACTGAACTTTCAAGGACACCAAATACGCTTGAGGAGAGTCTTGAAATGTATCCAAGAGGCAGGACTATCATTGAATTCAAGTAAATGCTCTTTCGGAAGAAAAAAAAAACTTTTTAGGGTCATTTATTTCATGAACTCAGAATCTAACTACATCCCGAAAAATTAGCTGCTGTAACAAGGTTTCCTGCTCTTGAAAATACTTCAGATGTCCGTAGCTTACTGAGTTTGTGTTCGTATTATCGGTGATTTATCAGGAATTTTGTTGATATTGCAAAGCTCCCGCATGACTTATTCAAGAAAAATGCAAAGTTTTCATGTAACAGTAAGCAGGATGGATCTTTTTAAGCCCTGAAGAAATTGTTCACTAAATACCCTGTTTCAGGACATTACCTTCCAAACGCCGAAGTAAAAAACATATTAATAAAAAACTTATTAAAAAATTTAGAAAGTTTTTAAAAATTTTAGTGAAATGTTTTATATTAAAACAAATATGTAAAAAAATATGTTCAATACTCTACATAAAATGATGAATTAAAAAAATTAGGAGAATTTTATTGCTAGCACATTATTATTAATTACTAAATTTGAAATTGTGTGTGTGGAATTTACACGCTTACAATTCAATTTCAGGTGGTTTAGGAAGATTGCTATATTTAATTCAATATTGTGGACTACTTTTTCAAATTTTTATAATGAACGTATGATCAGATAGAAGTGTTTTGTGGAACAAATGCAAAATATGTATTTTGGAGTATTCCAGAGCCACCCACAAGAATCGTGACTTAGAGCAAAAAAAATTCCTCTGGATAATCATGACGCACATCTTCAGGAACAAAACGACTGTATTTCAAATTACAGTAAGCTTCCTGATAGCGCTGGCAGAGACGTCAGAATGGAACGAATTCACAGACAGACGGCGCCAAAGCAAAATTACATGATATCTACAATAACAGTTTCACCTGTACTATGTTAGTGTGAGAATTCCATACATCTGTAATTTATGAGCATGAGTGCAACAGAAAAATTATTCATTAAAATTGTTGAGCTCTATTTAAGCTCTTGACTAAATAATTAAACATAAGCCATTGTAATTTATATACCTTATGGTATTTAACATACGTAAAGAGAATGATAGAAATTAAAACAATTATTCACATAGTGGATAAAAAATATTATAGTAAAGTGTACATCGGTTTTTAAAAATTTATAATATGTTTTCAATGATATACAGTAAAATATTCATAAGAAAAGCATTTGTGAAAAAAAAATTTCTGAAGAAGAAGATAATTTTAAGAAAAAAAGATAAAAAAACCAACATTTTTATCCTTCATGATTCAAAATTATTTATTGCAATTTCTTTTTTAAGCAAATGAGAAGAATGACTAACCAAAGGAAAAAAATGCTTCTATGTATAAAAGAAAGAATGCAAAATAAAATATTAAGACATGCAACTTGTTCAACAACAACTTGTAACAAGTTATTGGTATTAAACTTTTGTAATACCTTCTTTTCGATCATGGGGAACTTTAATATCTATGCGAGAGATAGAGACATAGAGCTTATAAATTTTTTTATTTAACACAAAATGTCAGATGTGTAAAAAGGAGGATAATTTACTCTCAAACCTAGTTCATTATAAAACTCGTAATGACACTACATGAATGCCATTAGTGAGCAGTTGAAGAATTTTGCTTGAAATTCTAAGTTTTGAGAATTGTGTTGGAAAAAAGAGCTGAAGGCGGATACTTATTGATGAACATGAATTTCTTACCACATTTTTTCTTTTATATTTTCCGAAGTTTCGAAACATAATTAAATTCTCTTTTAGTTACATTTGTAGTGTAAAAGAACGAATTTAATCAGTAATTCTTATCTTGTAACATTTATTAGTAATAAACTTTTGTAATAGGTGAAGGTTCAATGATAACAGAAATTTCTTTATGAATGAATTCTTAGACTTATTTACAATATAATTTTAGTGGCACCAAGGCTTGAACCCAAGACTCGACGAACCCTGGCGGTCAGTAGTTCGTGACCTAGGCTAACTCGGAGACTGCTCAAAAATGTGTGAAAAGAGTTAGTTTTAGAATTTAATAGAATACAAAAATTAATGAAAGAAAATGCCATTTTGATGAGACAGATCTTTTCGGGCACATGTTTTTTAATATATATCAAATTAAACTTTGTTTGCAGTATTTCACACTGTTGGACATAAAGCATCTACAACACTTTTTAGCTCTGAATGAATTTGTATATAATTAGCACTAAAACTGAAAAAGTCGTTTCGCATTAGTATGTAGGCTCAGTGACAGAAAATCGTCTTTTGCCATTTCAAAAATTGGGAAAAATTCAGTTCTAGCACTAATCCAGGGTTCAAGGAATTTTGATAACCTTCTGAATTGCAGTGAACCACTGTAATTATTCGCTTAGTATTACTTTTTCAATAAATAAATGCGTTACAGCTCATCTTAACTAGTATCATAATTATATAATAGTACTGCATAGGAAATCTAATGTATTAAATGAAAAACAATGAACAGATTGCGAAAATAAAATTCATGTACCTAAATTAAATTGTCTTGATCCCATCTTTTCGCTCTACAAACCCATTTGAAATCACGACCCACAGTTTAAGAAGCACTGTTCTAGAACAAAAAAATGAACAATTTATACATTTTTGCCCATAGAATTTCTTAAATGAGTTCATTAAATAGCTTTTTACTTTTGTCATGATCAAAAACCATCATCACAAAATGCTAATAAATATTAGTTAACTAGTTATTAAATACGGTACCATACGAAAATTATCAATTATTTTTTATAAAAGAGTCTAATAATTATTTTAATAGCATATTTTAAGTTTAAACAGGTTGAATAGCATACAGTCAAGGATATTCTTTGTTTATTTTCTTAATACTGGTAAAAGTAAGTAAAAGAATTCGACCAATTGATAAATAGTTATATTAATTTATACAAAAACCATATTATGCTATCGTAAGCCATTCGTATTATAATGATTATCTAACAATTGACTATTGTAATTAACATTATATTGAGAATAATCCATTCTTGCATACAGCTAAGAACATTTCTGTATTCACAATAAACGTGATAAGCTGCAGACATATTGATTTGTTATTAACTTTAACAAAATGAACTTCGTATTATTCCAAAAGCTGCTTCCTATAGCTTTCTCAGGATTACGAGTCATACACTCGCCCGATTGTGTTGTTTTTCAAACAAATAAATGAATCCTTGCTCTACATTTTCAATGCGATAAATCTATGTGGAATTCATGCGAGAATGCTATATATTTAGCAGAAATCCGCATTCCAATCAATAATAATTCAATTTTCGATTCATTTTTGGAAATTTCATACATATTTCAAATAATTAAAAGTGTTTAAATATTTCAATATTCAAATATGTCTCTTTTTAAAAGTCTTGCTGCTTTGCATGTTCCAAATGTATGAGGATGTAAAAAAAAATAGTGCAATTATAAAATGATACTGTTAAGTCCGTATTTTTGTTTTCCTTCCAAAAGCAGCATATTAATTGCATATTTGTAACTCGTTATTTAAATTTTCTACAGTGTTACTTACAATGAATTTTTAACTTATATTTTATTTCTTTATGAATTGAAATATTTTCTGCAAACTTAAAACTGATCGAAAAAACTTTTTTTAGTTTAAACTAGACTCATTAACCGAAAAAATAATATTGTATATTGCCACAATTTGATGATTTTCCATCATTTTATTTTTTATTTATATTATTAAAAATAAGAATACCATAAATAGTTAACGTGAATGTGGTGTTAATTTGGTTTAAAGGCTGTCTTTAAAATGGAAGCATTTAAAAATACTTTTTTTTTCTGAAAATAAGTTTTAATATATTTAGAATATTCGTATTCAATGCGACTAATCCACATAACTCTCATTTTTTCACCATTATAAAGATTAACACATTTTTGTTCGTTATAATGCAGTGAAATTTTGTAATATGCATTTCATTCATTCCAGAACTCTGATCTAGTTTTGAAAATATATTTTTACTTAAAATAATACAAAATGTGTAAATTCGGTCTTATTCACCACAAACTTAGTTTTAAAAATGGTTGAATAGGAAGTATACAAAACTTTTTAAGAGAAAATACTAACTGAAAACAACAATACGAAGTGTGGCTATTAAGTAATGAGACTGACGTTGTAAAATATTTTATTTTGATTTCATACATGTTTACTAATCATTACCTTTAATATAAATCCTTCCTCTATTCTTAAAATGCTCCATGTGAATCTTCCATTGTTCAAAAGAGTGCTGAAAGTCTTCTGTTTGCTCCTTCATGATTCGGGCCACTTTCTCTTTCACAGCTTCAACGGACTCAGATCTCGTTCCTTTTAATACAGATTTCTCCTTAGGAAACAGATAGAAGTTGCGTGGGGCAAGATCCGGGGAATAAAGCTGATGGTCTAACAATGGGATGCTGTACTTGTTAAAAAATCTCTTGACAGACAATGCCGAAGGAGCAGGTGCATTGTCTTGACCCATAACTTGTCCTTCCATAATTCGGGTCGTTTTCTCTTATTCTTTCAAGGCATCATCATCATTTAATAGAATTTTAAGAATTATCATTACTTTGAATTTTTATTTGCTCATTCGAGCTTTTTTGGCTCTCGGAGAAGATGGGATCTTCCTATGTATGGATTGGTGCTACGTTTCAGGATTCTAAGTAAGAAAAAAACAAGATTAGTAGCACGTTATTATCCTTTCCAATAAGTCTTTTTCTCAGCCATCTTGAAAGCTCTTAAACCACTCGAAAACACGCGCACATGATAAACATTCATTGCCATATACTTCTTTCAATCAATTATAAGTTTCAGTAGAGGTTTTTACAAATTTCATGTGAAATTTCACAACAATTCATTGCTCCATTATTTAACTTATCATTTTTGGAGATAAAAAATAATTCTATCGCAAACAAAGATTACGGCTATGCCGATTTGTTTAAATAAGCGAGAGGCACTGTATTGGATAGCAAAGGCTTCGATATAAACAGCTGTCGGTCACAGACGTTTGGGACTGGCGTACTTCTTCTATAGCAGTATCAGTCTCGTTATTTTTAACAGCCGTACCTAGCATTTTAATAAATGTAAATTAGAAAATTTAAAGTCATAAAAAATTATATTTACCTTTTAACGAGTGGCCGTGGCATCATAATGGTCATGGTCACGGATTTACGGCCGGCGTTGTTTTAGTCGAATCGTAGATTCGAGTTCTGATGCCACTAAGGACCTGGAATGTAGAAGGGCTGATATACGTTAAATTTGTCGAGGTTCGAAGTCCTCTCGTTGGTGTGATGTAGAAGCTTAAGTTTTGAGAGGGGAGTGCCAGCTCTGGCGTCATCCTCGCCACTTGACCGAGGTTCAAAATTACGAGTCCCATCACTCTTTATCCTCATGTTGCTTCTCAATGGGATGTTTGTAAACAATTACATTTGCATAAAAATTAACGATGATTACATATATATAAGCTGATTTGTCGATTCATTTCTTAATAACATTGAAGTTAAAAGCAGCACGAGAAATACTTATAATGGGCCCCATACTTTTGAATCACAATCATGTGACAAGAACGGCACCTGAGTTCGCACTCTGCTTCCGAAGCCTCCACAACTGGTATGGATAAGACTTTTAGCCTTTAAGTTTCATTTGAATCAGCCCAATATACTACACTTTAGGGCATCTGGACTCGAATCCAATATATAAATTCATGTAAGAGTAAAATTATTGCTTGAATGATGAATCATTTCCTATAATAAATTCTGTAACTGTTTTGTTATTATTTAAAAAGGAAACAAAAAAATATTAACAAATGTAACGTTGCATAAGTGAGCGAAATGCATTTAAATGAAAAAATCATCTCAGTTGATTAAAAACCCTTTTATTTTTAGGTTCACAGTACACGGATACATCAGAGTAATACTTATAAGAAATACATGAAAGACATTTTCACACACAACTCACATGCTCACGCGCAACTTCTAGAGGAACGGAAGAAGTCTCTCTTTCTCAACGTCACCTCAGGTGGAATAAGCAGTCCCGTCAAAGTTAACGGTCATGGGGCTGTTACACATGTAATTAGACGGAATTTCGTAATTTCCTATCACAAGCTGAACAATAAACATACACAGCACCGAACTTTGAGAAATTGCTAATTATTAGCTGACCAGCCAATCACCTTGGAAGAGGAAGGGCATAAGTCCCTCCATTTCATCCAATGTACCTTTTCTAATCGTATCTCTTTGATCTGTTACTTCTGGCTCGATAGCATGGAATTTCTAATCACTTTGCACACGGTGCATCCACCACTTAACATGTCATAGGTGACTCTATTTCGCTCCATTTGAGTACCTTTACTGAGTATATGGATTCCAAAATAGCTCTTAGATCTTGAAGTAAAATGTTTCGTTCGAATTCTAAGATTTTACTGTATTTGAGAATGTTAGCTTTAAAATATTCAAGGAATATAGATTGAGCCATACGAATGCTGCTCCAAATCATAGCGGAAATTATGTTTACTGTTTGAAATTTGGATCAAGTAAATAATGTAGTTTGAAAGTTCTGCTTAAGTACAGCCGCAATTAAAATTGTATACAATTTAAAAATATATCTTTCATTTTTAGATATTTCAAATGAGAAAATAATCAGATTTTTCCCTTTAATTCTTTATGCATAGAATTCGCAAAGAATATTACTACGTGATAACGGTATATAAATTTGTGATCAGAGAATAGTTCAACAGTGTCCTCTCAAGTGCATTGGGAGCTGCTGCACTAAAAACTGAACTGGACACCGAAATTTTGAAGCGGGATAGTAAAAGAAAATTCAATATTACCCTCGTCATTTAATACGGTTCAAAAATACGTAATCCATTACCAATAGCCATGGAGTTGTTATTAGAGTCAAAATAATACAAAAGGTACAAAAAAGAGATGGAGTTGTTTCTAATGACACTCTTTGTTGACTAAACACAACGTATATTTGAAAATTCTTTGTTCAAATACAATACTTCAAGAGTCCATGGATTTTAGAATACTTTTGAACAGTTCTTAAGACACCTTTTTCATAATATGATAAGGAAACAAACAAAAGAATAAATAAAAGTATCTGATACTTTCACATAGTTAGATTTCGTCTTAACTATACTGTACCATTTCATAAATTTTCAAGTTTAAAATACACATCATCTTTTGCTTATATCATTGGCTGAAGTTTAAAGTCACGAATCAAGCTATTTTTCTTATAGAGATTTAAAAAATATTTAGTGAATAAAACTAAACTAATTAAAATAAACCATTTTAAATAAAATTTGAATTTATTAAAATTTCTGTAGTAAAACCTAACTTAAATATAATCTCAAAAATAATAACGTTCCATTTTTGAACAAAATAAGTGAAAGATAAATGCATGCATATTAAATAGAATACCCCTTTTGATCTTATTAATAAACCATAATTAAATAAAAATTTTAGACATGTGAATTTTAATACCTCATTGACAAAATTTTATATCCGTTTTCTTTTATTAGAAGCTTTTGAAGAGCCTTGTAAACTTAATTATGTTTAAATTTAACACTAACAACATTTATTTCAAAGTATTTCAAAAATTTCTGTATGCTTGTCATCGCCACAAATTTATTATTTTATTTTTAAATATGTCGAAGAATTTTCAGTTTCACTTACAGTGAAAATATAATTAATCTCCTTTAGGCTTTTCACTAAGCTTACGAATGATTTGATCATGAATCTGAACAGTCAACTATTTTTTTAATTTTACCTGTAGCGCTAATATAAAGTTTATACTAGCGTTATTTACTTGAAATATAATTTTCTCATATTGAATGTTCTAGTGTTTAATATTAAAACTGATTATCCACTGGAAACTTGAACTGTGAGTGAGATTCAAGTACTAATTTTAGTGTAAAAAAACCTCTTGTACTACTGCTTTAACCTTCCGCTACTCATGCTATGTCTATTAGCCGCTAATAGAAATTTAGTTCACGTATCTTTTTGAACGCTTGGATTGAGGGGTACATGGTCTTGTACCTTCCTGTCTCTGCTTAAGGATCTGTCATAGACAGCCATTCTACAATTATGCGCCGAGTTGTTAGGTACACAAATTTTATCATTGAATATCTCCGAGGCCGCCCAGAGCAATTTTGACAGGACAATTTGTAAATATAGGATAAATTTTATAGCGATCATTAGGTATAGAACACACTTAGTTGTCATTCTATTTCCTAAATGGACAGAAAAAGAAATTTCGATCTCTCTGTAGAAAATCATGTAGAAAATTCCCGTCTACTAGCTTTAGAATCTGATAACGAACTTTCAGAAGCCAATAACAGCTATGAAAATTAGTCATACCATATGGAAGAGGAGAGTTGGAAATTGGAGAATCGGTTGCTAAAGCGGTAGATGGAACAAACACTATTAGGTGACTGATCAGGAGGAGCTGAAAGTTTCAAAAACCAATCGTGAGGAAGTAAATAATTATGACAGTGAAAAAGGTGTCGGGAACTAAGTGTAGGGGGAAAAGAAGATGATGAAAAGGCAGTTATCCGCGTGACCATTCCTAATAATAAGACTTCAATCCAATAATATAAGTTATTTACCTCATGCAAAGGAATCGACAAGATATGAAAAAAACTGCTTTAGAGTCTTAATATGTACTTTTTGATGAAACTATTTCATTGTTGAAAATATTACTAAATTCGTGACAAATAAAAGAAAAGAAGCATATACAAAATTCGAGATAAAAACCAACGTTTTTAAAAACAACGTTTTTATATGGTGGTAAAGTTTATTACAAAAATTATTGAAATATTAGATAAAACTGGTCACAAACATCTAAATATTGTATTGTTAGGCGGGTAAGAACGGTTCCTAAAATTTCAGAACTCTAGCTTGATGGGAAGTTGGTTAAATTAACGATAGAAAATTTGATGATACACTGATACACACACAGACAGACACACACCAAGTGAAATACATAAAAACGTTAAAACTAACTAAAATTAATTAATTCATCCGGCAAATTAAATGGTTGGAATGCAGTTTAACCCAACCACCCTTGGTGACAAGAATTATTTGGCGGTATTTTGCCAAATGTGGCTACCCTGTTCCGTTTTACGGACTTAAAGTTCAGCCAAAAAAAATCGCAAAGTTTGGTGCCAATTTTTGAAATCGCGCCAAGGGGTTGAAATAAACTGCATTATTAAAGAAAATATTAGTTAAAACTTGTCGCAAATGTCTAAATATTGCATTGTTAGGCGAATAAGAACGATTCCCAAAGTTTCAGAGCTCTAGCTTGATGGGAAGTTGGTTAAATTAACGATCGAAAATTTGATGACACACACACACACACACACCAAGTGAAATTCAGAAAAACGTTTCAAAAAGGGAGTGACTGCAAGATCGTAAATTCAGTGAACCAAAAGCATCCATAGGTCTGTTACATATGGCCGAAAATATTCTAAATAGAGGAATAAATATAGAATTATTTTTAGCTACTGACAATCTTTAGTCGAGATTTTTTGGCTGTTTTTGTTCCCAAAAGATTTCACTTTTGTTGCAGGATTTAAGATTTGATAATAAGGCAACCAGAAATGAGAGGAAAGCCATATATTAACTTGCACCATTTAGAGAATTATTTAACATATTTGTTCAACATTGTCAAAATAACTATTCTGAAGTCGAGTACTTTCCTATAGATAAAATGATAACAACGCTCAAAAGAAAGTGCCCATTTTGATTAAATATACCTGGTAAGTCATCAAAATTTAGCATAAAAGTCATACATCTGGTTGACTCTATAAATTTCTATATTCTGTTAATTTGGAAGTATACTTAGGATAGCAACCCAACAAGCTTTCAAAATTGATAGCTGCTGCAATGCAATAGTGAAAAGATTATGTGCACCATTAAGTAGTATTGAACAAAACCTTACAGCAGAGAACTGGTTTACTAGCTATGAACTAAGTATTCAGTGATCTCCATAATTCACAACAAGATTTACGTTGGAATGGCAAGAAAAAAATTCCCATCAATTCTCATCAAGGTTTTTTTTCTTTCTTAGTTGCAAGCAATTTATATCAACATTTGCTTCTCGAGAGAAATTAAAGCTAGTATCGCATATTCCAAATAAAGGGAAAATGTTGTATTGCTCTCTAGCACGGATCCTAATGCAACAATAGTTCTTGCAACAGCTGATAAAAATAAATTTGAAATAATAAAATTTTATAATCATACCAAAAATAAGGAATTAACGCTCTAGACAAATCGTGTGTCATATTTTCTATACTTTCCGAAACACGAACCATTGGACAATGGTATTATTCTGTATGACACTGGACTTGGGGACAATCAATGTCCGTGCTAATTACAAGGGAAGCCAAAATCCTGGATTAGTGAAACGAAGGCATTATATCAAAGCTCTCACTTTAGAACTGTGACAAATTGAATGTACCGAATTGCTCAAAAATACAATTATTGTCAAAGGAACTGAGAAAATTCACTTGTGAAATTGCAACAGAATGTGAGAAACAAGAGTGCGGCCATGCTGAGCTTGAATCCCAAAAAGAGAAAGAAATTAGAATGATCGTAAAAGAAAAATATGCTACATTTACGAGAGAATAGAATCACACAATTATATATGCTTGTAAAATTTTTGACTGATACATTTGTTTACTGCGTAACTAATATAGTTTGTAAAAACATACTATAATTATAACATACTTTAAATAACAGAAACATACTTTAATTAATATTATATTTATTAGATTACTATATTTTAACATTTATAATTCACTATTTTAGTTAAGAGTATGCTGGTTATTTTCAACTTACCTATTTCTTTCTTTCAAATATTTATTTCCAGGTATATACAGCAGTATGTACTGGCGTTTTCTTAATGTGAGTAAAAATCTGCATCCAAAACCTTAGTATCTAACAATTTATTACTGAAAATTAAAATAAAATATGCTTGTGTCTCTAAAAAACCATGCAGAATGCTATATTCTAAAATTTGGATCTGGTAGGAGAAGCCTAATGAAACATTTTTCAAGTTTTATTTTAAAATTTATATAAATATGAAACTTTTATATTAAACTTACAAGCTTTTTTCAAAGTTATAAATCCATGTTACACGAGCAAAACAAGAGTTATAAAAATTGAATAACAATAATTACTAATTGTGTTGTTTAATGTGTTTTGTTGATGAAACAATAACATCCCCTTATAAAACCAGCATCTTACAACAATGTTTCAATTCCATATTAATGAAACTTATTGAATTGATTTCTGCAATGGATTATTGTTTCTTCCAAAATTGTGCAATCTATAAATGTAACGATGATATCACAATTTCAGAATTGAATGTACTCAAAGACTGTTGTGTGTCATAACAGAGATTAATGAGCTATAAATAGCACTGCACAATGTGAATGATGCTAAACTTTAAATAGCTTGGATGTGAATAGTTCTGAGTAGTTTAAACACAGTGCTGAGTTGTAAATAACGGTTTCTGGATTTCTAATAATGATGGATTTGTAAGTAAGACTGGGCTTTCGATATAAAGAATTTTGAAAAGTTAAGTACGATTAAAAGTTGTCCTACTCTTATCTTATTGAAGTTCAGATGATGTCAGGTGTCAATAATTTGTATAGATAATATTTTAATAAATTAAATCAGTTTTACTGACATTATATCACTAAACCATTGACCATAGAAATATTTTAGGTAAAGTTACGCGATGTATGCGGGAGGATTTTTTTAATAACTTAGATGATTAGATTAAATTAATGAATAATATAAAATTATAACTTGTGAGTGTGGCATTTTATGCAGTAGGTAATATCTGTGAATAATTTAAGTTTTACGATTTGATGTAATTATGAAACATCGAAATTCTAAAAGAAACGTAAATATAAATACATCAAAGAATATTTCCTTTTTTTCTTTTGAAAATATATGACAATATTAAAATTTATTCATGAAATGTCCAAAACTGTATTAAAAAAACAACTTTTCTTTTGGCTAACGATCTCAAATTGAGGGACGAGGATGGTTCAAAAGGTACCCATTCTTAATGACCGATGACATTTCTAATGCAAGTTGATGTTACTATTGAGGGCTGCCATCGGTTAATCGAGATACCAAAACAAATCTGACGTTGATTTAAGAGCTAGTTTTGTATTTGAAAGCAAATAGCTGGCAAACTAAAAATTTTCTTCCATATCGAATTGTACCTGTCGATTAGATCTGGAGTTATCAATATACACCAAAAACTAAGCGATAATGAAAGCAATAGATTGCTTCTGGTTAATGTGTTCCAAAAATGGCGAAGACGGTCTGAACGACCGGAATAACTATGGCAAGGAAATTTAGGGACGCAAAGAATATTATACTCAAGGACCTCTGTGAGGCAAGAATAATGGCTGGATGAGTTAACACTGATCCTTGTCTCTTTTTTCTAATAACGCATTTCCTGTTCCTTACTTGGGAATTTTTTTTTATCCACATAATATATTTTAATGATAAATTTCTTCCCTAAACAGAGCTGAAATATGTATATTATAAAAATACATCATACTAATCATTCAAAGAAGTGAGGTAAAAAGCTCTAAGAGAATTCATATCAAAAAATAATTTTCAATAATCATGAGTTGTAGCTAAATAAAATTCCGAAGAATTCTTTTAAAAAATCTTAAAGATAAGCAAACTTTCTTATTTATTTTGAAGGTAAAACTCTGTCCTTTTTTATCCAACAACTTATGACAGTGGATGAAAATATCTTACATTTGCTTTGACAAGCAGCGGAAGGAAAAGTTGCAGATGTCTTTAACTTTTCTTTTTTCATGAAAAATATCGGATTTAAGGTTTTATGTCAACACATTGGTAAAAATTGAATCTGGTGCGATGTAGTTGCCGTTAACTTAAAAAATAAGTATTCTCTCACAGAAATACGAAAATAAATTTGGCTTATGTCTTAAGATGATCTAGGAATAAGATGCAAATTTTTGATTATTAATATTGTTTCTCAAACAAAAACTTATTTCTTTAAATTGAATTTTCAATTAGCCTTTTAGATACAAGATTCCTTAAAGAATTTTAAGCAGATATTTATATTTAACAAAAATATGTTGTCCTCTGAAAACTTTAAAAACCATAGTTGTATAGAAACTGAATAAGATTTATAAGATTTAAAAACATTATACTTAAATAATAGCAAAAATTATTTGAATTTACTTTTGTAGTTTTCATAATATTTCAACGATGTAAATATGATCTCGAATTTCTCCCATGAGTTAAGTCAAATGAAATTTTTTGCAATTAATACAATTAAAAACTCATGAATTTTATGGATTTTTATTACAATTTTTATTAACCATTGTATGATATTTATGCAGTTTCCAACTACAAAAATAAAAAGTCCTCCCAAATCATCTACTGCTACGCTGAATTTTATTCAATGCATTTTTATTTATATAAAAATAACTGCTCTAATTAATTTTGCGTATTTTTCTTTCCCCCTACTTTACTGATATAAAAAATGCTCTTCCACATTTATAGCAGAATTACGAATATGAATTGATGTTTTTTAACTCGGAAAAAGTACGATAATCAAGATAGAATTCATGATAAGGACTTTAAAATTTAATTTACACATACACACAGATATTAGATACAATTTCTTAATTTATATTTTTTTTTCTGAATTCAGTATCTAATTTACAAAAATGAAGTTTTTTTTTCCAAGTTAATGAATATTACTTTAAGTTTCGATACAAGTTAAAAACATAAATAAAGTATAAAATATTTATGAATTCATGATATTAACATATTTCTTTCACTCATTTCCATCTTATGAAAAGCGAATTTTTTTCTAGTAGAAAGTTATTTGAAAATAACGAAACTATAATGTTCATAAATTTGGTCAAAGTATTGATATTGAATTTTAAAAAAAAGTGTCGTAAATGCAATTTTCCTTTTTTTATACTATTCAGTATTCTGTTAAATATATGGATGAATATATATTAACTTTTTTCACATATGATTATCTTAATTGGGTCATAAGTAATTACAGATTTTGAATTATTCATTTCCATTAGATACGTTAAAAAGAAGAAATTTTAACTGACTTCTAAATCACTTTGATATTAATATTCGGCTAATGGAACTTATGCATAAAAATGCGCTTACTGTTAAAGGGAATTTATACTCGTTCATAATGTTATTTAAAAAATTAGCAATCATAGATTATAAGCTGCAGAAAATAACATTAACTCCAGATTTTAATGATTTGTTAAATGGTAAGACACAAAATATCTGTTGTGTAACATTTGCTTGCTTTTAAACATTAATAAAAAAAGTTTTTAAGCTCTAACAGGTTTGTTAGAAAAGTAATTCCACCATTGCCATATTTTTTTATTTGTCACCTAATTTGCAAAATTCTTATTATATCTGAAATCTTCATGTCCCCCCTATGTAATGTATTTCTATTATTTGCTGCCTGGTGTTGTTGGGTAGTTGAGAACTGAAGAAGATGAATCCCCACATAAAGATGAGTTTGAAGCAGCGAGAAGTGATTGCTTCCGAACTTGTTCTTTGCGACTTTCACCTCTTCCCAAAGATGAACGAGCACTTTAAAGGATATCACTTTCATTCTGACGACGAAGTGAAAACTGCCATTAAAGTCTGGTGCAACCCATAACCAACGCAATGATTTCTCCGACTGGTTAGTCCGATTCATCACGTGTTGGTGCAAGTTAGAGGACAGGATTAGAAACTGTATTGAGAGAGAAAACTGCATTATATATAATAATAGAAGGAGCTTTCAGGTGCAACAAGAATTGTGAAAATCGGTAAAAAGTAAAAACTTTATGCCTTTAATCACTGCTTTTCAATTCAGAATCTCATGTTCGTCCCATATTAGAGGAACAAACAAAAGTGGACAGATTTAAAATTTTTACATCTATATGAATTTCCACTTCAAACATTGTGGAAGGGTAATCTCGAGTCCATGGGTCTTCTCCCCATGGGTTCCTGTATTTAAACACGTCTAATACTATTTTATTTCTTCATTTCTACCCCTAAATTCCTTTCGTTATTTATTTTTCGAGATTTATTTTAGTATAATTCAACTACATAGCATAGAAGAGTTTTTAATTATTAATGCATTTATATACAATAAATTTCAAGCATTTTATTGATATTTTTTTCTAGCTCTCATATTTGACCGAAATTAAAAATTCTTCTTAAAAAGTTAAGAAATTTTCTAATGGAACTACTGATATCTTATAATTTTTAAATGATTTACCTTTTATTATAAATTGAAGTTTTAAGACAGTGACAATTTCCATAAATACAATTTTACACGTTTGAACTAAAGCTTTTCGTCCAAATTCAAATACATGCATGGCTTTAACAATATTTCTTATTAAAGTCAAGTGCGTTAATGTTAAAAAATGCATTCATAAGTTTTCTTTAAGTTATGATTACTATCTATTTATTTTCATCTTATAAATATTGGATAGAATTTTCACATTAATCCGCAAACTTAAAATTATCATGATTTGTGTCAGATTTTGTCAAGATAAAATATATGTGAGGAAAAAACTGATACATAGCACACACATTGATTTACTTTGCAAATTTTCGTTAAAATTACTTCCTACATCTATAATTTTTGTATTCCTTGAATATCAAGTCCTGGTTTCTTTTACTGAGTTGATTTCGTCTGAGTTGAGCATTATCGTCTCTAAGTGAAAAGTTATAAATCAAATTTTAGCTTAGAAATTCATAAAGTACTATTACGAAGAAGCTCCTTAATCATTAATATACTTAGAAAAATATTAATTATCATTATATTTTACGTAGAAGTAGACTCGGGAAAAATGTATATGTCATTCACAATATCCTTAATGAATTTTAAAATATTGACAAACTTACTATCCATTTAACTTTAATTTAATCATGCATGTAGGTCTTCGACCAGACATAAATTTTTAAATTTTTCATTTTACTTTTTTGATGATTAATATTTCTATTTATTTTCGAATCTCTCGATAGTACCTTTTTTATGATTTTATTTTTCATTTCTTGCTATCATATGTAGGTCAAGTATTTTTTCATGTAAATTTGTTATGTATTGTAATGTGTTTTCGTCTTTCATGTGTTTATGTAAGCAGGCATACAGAAGTAATTTGTACGTTCTTCTATAATTAACTCTTTCTGTCATATAATTTTTTAATTTTTTTTGTTATAATGTACTATTTTATAATCCTGTTTTAATATTTTTTGCTTCTATACTATTAATAATTAAATATATAATCTTGGATCTACTTAATTTAGAAGGTTTTTATAATTCAAAAATTGTTACATTTTCAAATGTTTATTGCTATAAGTTTTTAATTTTTTTTATAACTTTTTTGTGTTTCATAATTATTTTTATAAATATTAATTTATGTATAGTCAATCAATTATTAAATTTTGCGATTTGCTTTGGGGTGTCATGCTATATTGGATTCAGATGTGACCTTTAAATTTGTTAGTGTACATAACAGTTAAATTTTCTTAGTTTAAGAAATATTTTTTCTACAAGTATGTATCAATGGATATAGATTACTTGTAAATTTAACTTTATTTACTTTAGTTTACATATTTTAGTTTCTTTGTTTCATTTCCTACTGTTGATTTTCTTATCGTTTAAGGTACTTTTATTATTATTCTTGGTTTATACCTTTAAAGATAATGCAATTATTGAAAATGTAATGTTTGGATCCATGAAACTAATTTAAATCACTTTTCCTGTTCCAAAGAGGGAGAAAGTACTAAATTATTTTTCTATAATTCTTTTATTTTGTTTTTTTGCTATACTGTTTGAAGTTGTTTTGAAATTAAATTGGTTGTAATTTTTAATTAATGGTTTATATTTATATTTATGTATATGAATATATACCAACTACAGTAATACAACAGAATTAAATGAAGAAATCACTAAATTCATAAATTATCCTAAAATTCAAATTAAAAATATTATTTTAAGTTAGAAATAAAATAAAAACTGTTACTCTAAGATAAAGTAAAAAATATAACAAAATAAGCCAAATATTTTCGTTAATATTTACTGTTGCACATAATATATATATATATATATATTATGTGCAACAG
>BMAW01014830.1:133512-179900 GCA_019974015.1 Nephila pilipes
ATATATATATATATATACCTTCAGAAAATTATCTGGTCTCAAAATAGTCATTTGAAGTATACAATTTCGAAATTTGAGAAAAAAAAGTTCATTTAATTATTCGACAAATTTCGATTATGATTATTGAAAAAAATAAGGTTATACAAACTTCATTTTCCTTAATAGCTGCTTCAGACTCATTGAATTGATGCCTCATTTTCATTGCTATTACAAACAAAATAGCGCAGATAAATTATTATTATAGTAAATTTTCATAAAATAATTTGAACGCGTGACTTTCTAAACATAAATGATAGTGTTTTTGTACTCCTTCTAAAAGTCATTCAAATTAAGGTATTAATGTGATTTGAATAATAAGTGGAAACATTTTAATAAACCTTATAAAACACTGGTATTGAAAGTGAGCTACACGTATTATTTCATATCAAATATTTCTTGTAAAACAATGGTATTACGTGATCAAAATGGAAATTTTCAATTGTATTTTGATAAATAAGTTAATCATAAAAAATTGCTATATGCTTATAAGTTGAACTGGTATTCAATTTTTTTCAGCTATTTTACATTTTCAAAACCTAGCTTTAAATTATATTTTATTTAACTCTGAATTTTAAGATTAGATTCTGGTCAAAGTTTACTTTCACCCTGAATACATTTGTATTTATGCGTACAGAAATCATTTTCTCTTCATATATATTCAAGCTGATAAAATGAGTACCATTACTTTCTCCTTTTCTGAGATTCATTGCATTTATTATTTTCATCTTGAAGCTGTGTTCTGTAAATATGTAGAATGTATATATTGCGTACCCAGATATTAAATATATAGAAGTTAAACACAAATAAACAACAAGAATTCAATTTTTAAGCTAAATATTTGATAATAATAATTGTTATAAATATTTGAAATCAAAATGAGAAACAAAGAAAGAAATAATAAATCAGGGGGATAAACCAACAATGCGATGCAAACGTGTATTTCTTTTCCAAGAAAAGAATATAGCAAAGTCTTTCGAGAAGAAAAACTTTCTTCCTCTTAATGGTAGTTCTAATATGAGAATGAGGTACTTTGTTTTATAGGAGTTTCTATGCATAAGCCTCGATTTTGTTATCTTTTATGTAATCAACACCGAAATAAATCAGCCATTGAAATTTTTCCTTTTCTTCATCCTCAATCATTTCATTCATTTTAGGGAATTTATATTTTTGGTATTTTTCTCCTTTACAGAAATTTTTTTCTTTTGTTCTGCTGAAGAAAAATATCCATAGGTATGAACATTTATGCAGTTGAATGAGAATTTTTGTTAACCGTTCGGAAAAACGTTTTTTTAAGAAATAATGGAACTCTTATAGACAAAAGATACCGGTGTCTTTAAATTTCAATGAATCATTACTTATCTCAGAGGCAATCAATCAAGCTTTTAAATTTGTGATAAATAACTCCGTTGATAGAAATATTATAATGCATAATCCCAAATTCTAGAGATTTGCTTTATTTACAAATGTACAGTATTGTTACAAACTTCAGTAGTAAAAAAGTGTATTTTCTTCCTTACTCCATTAGGTAAAAATAAATAAATAATGGAAAGTACAATTTTGTTTCATTTATTTACTTCATACATTATGTATTCTATATTTTGAATATTTAGACCATGAATATTCATTAATGTTTATAATTATACAGAGAGAAGAAACTCAAATACATTTAACGATACGAATAATATTTAAATTTTAGTAGTTCATATTGTTTTAATAAATAATCTTAAAATGATTATGAATTTCAGTATAAGCAATATTTTTTAGAATAGTTAATAATTGAAATCTTTATAATGATAGTTTAAAAAGCATCCAAAATATTCACCAAATATTATAGTATTCTTATCAATCCTAAAATTGGCAAAGGCAATATAAAATCTCATTTTCATTTACTTTCTAATTCTTAGTAATCTTGATGAAATGGTACTAAATTACATTTTAGCAATGACCTTATACGACATTGAAGCTCGGATAGTAATCAAAGATGTTCAATTGTCACCAGATTAAGTTAACAATTTACCCCCTAATCTTGAAACATTGTAAATGGCTTTTTCTCATTTCTCGCCCGAAGTTAGGATTACATCTTTATTCCATACTCTCCTAAGTAAAAAGAGAATATAATATTCAAATAAATGTCAAATTCAAAAATTGATGTCGAATCTCATCATTTATACCTTAAAAAATTCTCGAACATTAGGCATGAGTAGTTTTTTTTCTTATTTTTAAAATAAAATTCATATATATATATATATATATATATATATATATATATATATATATATACTTTTTAAGATAAGTAACGTCATCTCGATAGCTTTTTTTTATTCAGCAGTATATATTTTATCGGACTTGTGAGGTATCTCTATGGGAATTTGATGTTTCATACATTTCCAAAATTCTTCTGCAATATGAAAGCATAATAATAATAAAGAAATTCCTAGCATATCTTCGTTTCTGATACATATGTATAAGATATCTCTTGGTGATACAATTTTTAATAAAAAATAATACACCAATGGTCCTCTTTAGGGAATCGAAGTCTGTAGTAAGTGTTTTAAAATTTTAATAGTTAATTAATAATTTAAAATTTATTGAATAGCTTCTTTTAGTTAAAAAAAATAATGAACCTATTCGAAAAGTGTACATTGCATGCGACAGATAAAAACTTATACTAACATCTCCCATAAAAACCTTCTTTATTGCTTATTAATTATTAGTAAAGGATATATACGATTATACATACACCACTAAATTACCACTGTATGTAAACATGAAAATAATTCAAAAATGAATTGTTTGAAATTTTTATCGGTTAAAATATAAAACATATATCTCTCAAAAACATTTTTCGTGTGAAATATGTCATACACTAACATGCCCTACATAATATTTGCTGTCTTGTAAATTTTATTCATGCAGAGATCAAGTTAATTTGTAATCTATCTAAGATTTAAAGTTAACTGATTACTCACATGAGCAGAATTTATTTTCATTCCTATAAAACTTCCTCAAATTTTCTCAGATTCTTAAAAATTATTGATTGTTATTTCCTATCAATAAATTACATGTAACTATTTGAATCCAGTTTTATGAAAAATTAATATTTTTTTGAACATTTAAATAAATCTATAATTTACTATACCACCGAGACAAATTCAGACTAGTTTATCTAAAACATTGTGATTATTTGTGACGCTTTTTTCTTTTCGTGAAAGGGTGAAGAGTTCATGCATTATCAGAATATATCCAATTCCCGAAAATGTAATTTCTTGTCATATAATATATTCAATAATTATCAGCGTGCTGAATTTAACCGAAAGTAGAGACGTTTTAAACATCTCAAACATTTATTGTCAAACTTGTCATTCTATTTCCACTTTTCAAAACATTTAATGAATTCTATATATTATAGATGAACAGAAATGTCAATCTGGAGCTTCAAGTTCATTACCTTTTCAACTTACTAGAATACTTGGAAGAAGAAGAGAAGAATTGTCAACTTTCTTTGTATTAATACAAGACTTCTTTGAAAAGCGAAGCCTCTTATAATGTAACATTTTTATTTTTTACCTCATTTTCAAAATTCGTAACATATAGAAAATATACATTTCCCTCATTTATTTAATATATTATTCCCTTTTTCAATATAATACCAGTCTTTACACTTACTTATACTAATGTGTGGCTACTCGACCACACCTACCGGTAAAGCTTTCTTGTAGCTGTTATCGGCATCAAATTTTTATTAGAAGCAGAACAAAATAAATGTATCTTAAGAAATTATTTCCTTTTTGAGAAGAAGTAAATGGCGTAAGATGCAAAACAGGGTGCGATGGAGTCGCCATTTTCTCAGCACACCATTCGTAGGTGGATATTTCTTTACGAAAAAAAAAGAAGTCTTCAGCATTTATGACGTTAATACTTTCACTTATTCTGAAATAAAAGTCATCCCTACAACAGATATTTCTGTTTCTTCTGTTTTCTAATTTAGAATAATATAGGTGGTAGAATCTGTACGGTTATTAGAATTTTTGTCCTAATTTCTACTCATACTAGAAGTAACGCTTACAGCTTTAAAGAAAGCGACATTTTCTTATGAATTCTCTGCATAATCTTTAAAATGGAAATCGTTATAGCTTTCTGGTTATGCTGATTGGTATTTTTATTTCACTGCGAATTGATAAGCAGATGAAGAAAAACAATAAATTAGTTTCCTAAAACATTTCTGCAAATATGATGTAATATAAAATAACAAATAATTTAATATATCTTACTAATGGAATACAACATGTTGTTTTCCATATATTTTTCCAATTCTTTCACTACATTGAAATTTGCGATGAAAAGCTAATTCTAGCGATAAAATTTTTTTAGGAAATATTAAAAATGTACATATTTGAACAGACGAAAACGTGACTAACATTAGCAATCTTGAAAGCAAAATTTCTTACTTTTGAAAGCATGTGCGAACAAAACTGTGTCAAAATTAATGGCAAAGGAATCTGAAAACATATCCCCCTTATTTATTTTTTGGTAAAGTAAATTATGATTTACTAATATGAAATATTGGAATATATTTTAAATAAAAGTATTCATGCTCATCTCTTCAGAATACTTATTATGTATATATTCTTCACACTATCCTATTTGTTTACTATGTGGTAACGTTTAAATTATTTTTGTTGAATTTGTTTTGATAATATTGAATGTCTTATAAGTATATGAATTAAAATACACGTGATGTAAACATTATATAAATGTATAGTATTTAAAGATTAAAATGTAAAATAAATTTAAAAAGTTACTTTGGGACGTTGGGCTATTTTCGATTTTCTCTTCATTAAACTCGGGGACTTTTTGGTAATTTTGATTATATATAATTACAACTCCTTGCCACTCAAATTAAACGTCATTAGGTAAGTTAGATGAAGATAAGAAATGTAATTAATTGATTTTGAGATAAGATTTTATAAGCAAAATGTAAATGAAAAGAAGGGAGGCAGAGAATAACACCAATTAGATTGGAGTGAATCTCAGTTAATCGTTTGTGTAGAAAGTAATTGAAAGTAACTCCTAATCAGAATAATAATAATTGAATATTTGAGAAGGGCTTAATCGGAATGAGTGATGTAGTAAGCTGAGACTTTATTATTTGAACATAAACTAGGATTTTCCGAGTTAAGAGAGGTTTGAGAGACAGAGCAATCTTGCTTATTCTCTGATGGAAAATAAAGCATGTTCTCTTACGTATCTTCCACTGGGATTATGAACGTATTAATAATTTAATTAGACTTTAAGATTACTGTAATGTTATAGAAAGAAGAAAGGGCGTTACAATTTTTCTATGTAAGAATAGGTCTGAGAAACAATGTATTAGTTAAAAGTATGCCATTAAAAGCATAATTTTGATTGGAATCCATTAACATTTAGAACATAGTAAGTGTTATTTTGCATGCTTCTATAGTCTTTATTCTGAAAAAATATACCAATAAAACTATAATTACATATTTAAACCGTTAAAATGAGAATTATTTTTAAATATGTTCTGTTTCGTAATCAGATCATTAATTCAAGCGTGTGTCTTTAATTAACTAGCCTGACTTTCATGAAAGCATTATATGTCTATTTGAATCCAATATATTATTAACAAGACAAAGACTGCTAAAATATTACATTCTTTTTAATTATAAACATACTAAAAATCAATAATTTTTACTTATAAGTTCATAATCGTAATACAATGGGAGAAAATATTAGACAATGCAAAATTGTTTCTTTCGAAATAAATGATTTGAAAGCCATACTATATACTTATACAAATTTCGAAAAACTTTTTCTGTGCCAAAATAATTTTCTTTTCCAGTAAATAGATGGCACTACCAGTATTATATGGTTATTTGATATAGAATATATATTAATATATATTTTTTCTTAATTCCTGAAATTGAATAAAGTACTTTCTTTCTTAATTTGTAAAAAGTTATTTGAATCTTAAATATTTTTTTTTAATTATTTGCGAATTAAACTTACAAGATATTTTATTTAATATTTTGAACTATCACATTGCAGACATTTTGAACCAAAGATATGGAAATGTTATAACATTTAACTAAACTTCAGAATAATTTAATTTAAAATTTCTAACTATTTTATTAGTTGTTTTTATATATATATATTTCAGAATACGTTGATACATACACTATAAATATTATATGGATATGTCTGAAGTGTAATATAATTTTATGGTCAGTATATTTTATTCATTTGTGTGTAATATTTTGAGGAGTAAGAATTTTTGTTCCTTTTTATTTGGAGTTAACCAATTTGCTGTAAAAAGTAGTTTCCTTAATCACATGTCTTATATCCAGAAAACACGTTTAACCACGCCTGTGTGTCCTAAGCCAGATACAGTATTTGAAATCAATTATAGTATATTATTGATTTCGGGATTTCTTGTTACTTTACTTAATAAAGGTAAAACATTCATACATGCATACATACATACACAAACACATGCACAAACACATACACACGCAAACACACATATATGAGCGCTTGCGTGTGAGTACGTACAGAGAGAGAGAGAGACTTAAATATATCTTATTAAAAATTCACTTGGATGTTTTTGTTAAGTGCATATTATGATATATTAAGTATATATATATATACATGTGTGTGTGTGTGTATTGGTATCGTCTTCATCACTTGATCAAGGTTCAAAACAACGAGGTCTTATGCCAATAGTCCTCGTGTTGCATCTAATGAAAAGCTAATAATACCAAAAAACTAAAAAACGATATCCATCTCTGATTTAGAGCAATAAGTTTTGCATTATTTGACAAATATTGTATAGGAAACAAAACTGCAGATCTTAATGCTTATTCCATTTGCTAAAATTTTTCTTGTACAATGCTAGCTTCTGAATTCCCACAATGTTCTGAAAAATTATCTCATATAGTTATTTTAGACGAGAAAAAGTATAACTAGTTTTGTAAATTTCATTATCTTTCATTTGCTTCGACACTCTTTTTAACTGGAACCAAAATTTGATTTTTTGGAATACTTACATCGTGCATCAAAAATGAAATACATAAGAATAATTATAATTTCAGGAAGCAGTGAAGAAATTTTTAGTTCTCTTTGTGCTAAATTTTGCAATTCTAATGAGCAATTTCTTCAATACTCATGGATATAGTTCTTTTTTGTTGCTTTCATAAATAAATATAATAATAACAATAAACAAACTGATAACACTTATAAAATTTTAATTAATTAATGTTAGTGGAACGTCAATGCACACTAGCATTAAATATAACTTCCTACAAGAACAGAAGGACCACGTATCCACCTGTACTTCCATAACATTATATTTCAATTATTCCTAGCAAATAAATCATCTACAGGAAAATTTTATCAAAATTAAACAAAGTTGACATAAAATACATGATAGTATACAACCTCTAATGGAATAAATGCACATCTAATAAATCTGATTTTGTGCCATTCGTAGATAAGTTATTATGGTGTCTTACATAAAATTCTCAGCGTATGATTAAATATCTTTTTAAGATAATAAAATACGAAAACTAATATATTAAAATGATTATTGATATTACTTAATAATTCTATGTAATATTCAATCAAACAATATTCTGAAATAGCCTAAATTCTTTATGGATCATCCCTTTTATACACCTTGTAGGGAATCGTTGTATCTGAGTCATACAAACGGAATAAAATTTCTTTGACAATATGATAACTACTACTTAAATTTTAGTGACAATTGAAAAAATATGAAATCATAATATTCACATATTATTAAAAATATCTTTTAAAATTATTCTTATTCTGACAGAATAATTTTCTCTAATTTTTGTCTCATGCAAAATTCTTCTCAATTAAATGTCAAATCGCTAATATAAATTGCTTATATTTAATTCCTTTCGAACACATCTCTCAGCGAAATCTGCGTGTCTACCTCAAATATCTTTAGAGAAGCAAATGTGAAAACATTAAGAGGTATACAAATCAAAACAAAGCAAGTTAGTCCTTTTAAGGATTCAAGACATCAACAAAAATCATAATGATTGAATTCTCTCCTATCCATTGTAAATTTTCTAAAAATGAACTTAATATTGAAATATTGATTTAAATTTCGTTAAAAAGTGAATCCAGACATATGTATCAATCCTATCCAAACCCGCAGTTTTAAAACAAAATAAGAGAGTAAAATTAAATTTAATTAAGCTACTAATAAACACAACCATTAGGAGATTGGGAAAAGTTAGTGGAGAATAGAGAATACATAGTAACTTTTTTCTTGTTAGTGTTTCTCGGTTACAAAAACATATATAATTTATGCTAGTAAATTAGAGTCATCCCCTTTAATAACTAACATAAATCCACTTCCAGTCAAACATCAATTAGTAACGACTCCTTCAACTTTTTTTCCTTCCTTTTCTTACGGATGTTAAACACAGATAACTATTATCAAGATTGCAGATTCGCTTAACATATTAAAATAAATAGCGAATTATATTAAAATGTTAACAAAAGTTAACAACTACTTTTCAATTTCATAATATAAGAAATATTATATGTCATAAAACATACTATAAGAATCTTATCAAGTAACCAAATTGATTACTTAGTTGAAAGGCCTAATAATTATATTTACATGTTGTGCACATTTCAAAGCTATGATATACCAATAGTATTCAGCAATTTCAATTCAATATTTTTAGCATAAACTAATGTAAGATATATATACTGAAAATCTATGAAAGAATAATTTAAAATATTTAAAAAGACAAGAATCAAAAGAAATGTAATAAATGAAAGAACAATGATAAATATGATAGAACCCATCAGCTCAAAAAAGCAATCTCAGGGCTGAGGACCGAATAAGCGGGGTTAAACTAGTTATCGAAATGTAAACTCTTCCCTTCATGACTTGGTAGGCTGATTGGGAAATCCAAATTGAAAAAGAGTTCATGATTAAAAGATGCAAAAAAATTACAGCAATAATAATTACAAAAATAAAATCTATAATTGGTAGGCTGAATTGGGAACCAAAATTACAAAGAGTTCAATGATTAAAAATGCAAAAAATTTCAACGATAAATCGACAAAAAATAAAAATCTCTAAAAAATTATCAACAAATCAAAATATAATACTAACAAAATATAGGCCTGATTATTTTATAGCCTTCTCTTCTGTATATATATATATATATATATATATATATATATATATATATATATATATATATATATACATATATATATATATATATACAGAGAGAGAGAGAGATGACTTCTAGTGTTTTATGATTACGTAAAATGACATCTAAAAAGTTTTCAGAATTTTACTCTAGAGAAGATGCAATTGCATTTTCTTTTTCAGGTACTTTGATCATCAACACTGTAATGGGTCTATCGACATATTTTTTTGGATTGCCTGATAGATATTGGGATGTTTCGCCACACTCTTTCATTTTGAAATAGCAATATTCACCATTTTTAAGTTGCTTAAAAAAATTGATTTGCCTTTAGGTAAAGTATACTGTTTAAGTTTCTGAATCACAACTTTAATTACCATTTCAACTTAACTGCCATCAAGAGTATTGCTGATAACCCTATTACAAGCAGACGGAACATTTGTCTTTCAGACGCGATAATTCCAGATCTTTGTAAATCTGCCGTCTTTGCGTTGTCTAAAAATTTTTTTCTTTCACAGGAACTTTTAAAAAAGAGTTATTTCTACTTTTCTTCTCTCTCGCATGTGATAGTATATATTGCAATAAAATATGTTTTGAAATGAGTTAACCACACTTTTCCACATCAAATTACGTTACCAATTTTATGTTTGTATGTGTAGATGGTCATAATTTTGTTAAATTGAAATCAAGAAGAAAATGCATTTCCTTCTGATACTAATTTAGTGATAAGTGAATTGTATTATGAAATCATTGAACAATATAAGCTCGAAAGATCTTTATTATACATAAACAGCTCTCTTCTGACATGCAGATTTATTTAAGAAGGAATTGCTTTTTATGAAGTTTCTTGTAAATTCTATTGTACTTAGAAATCTGTCTTCTACAAATGAATTTTAATACAAATTTATTCTTTAAAATTAGAAACAATTATTTCCGGGTCAGAAGTCCTATTATTATAAGACTAATGAATACCAGGTTGATTTTATACATGTACAATTAAATTAACAAAAAACTTAGAAACACTTTTTATATTTGTTCTTCAGTTACAAAAGCCAATCAAAGTTTCTATTCTTGAAAGGGAAAGCTTTAAACGTTTAAAATGAGTGTCACCATTTCTATTCTCTTAAGAAAAATATTTCATACAAAACAACTAATCCTTTAACACCATATGGGACAACATGAATTTAAAGCTAAGATTTTCGCTGTGTTTTTTTTCTCTAAAACGTAGTTAGATAATAATGTTCATTAAGTGCGTAGAAATGAAAATTTGAAAAAATATTAATTGTCTATTTGAAACGTGGACACAGAAAGTAATGAGAAAATAACTTCATTCCAGGATTTGAATGTAATCTGAATATTAAATTCACTTCCATTGCCAGTTCTTCTGCTGTCTGTTTTGATGGTCATTGACTTTCTTCTGCAAATTTCTTTTTTTCTTCAAAAATTATTTTAAGCAGAGATATACTCTGGTAGCAATGCAAAATTGATAAAAAATATGTCTCTACTGAGACTATTGCAAATTTTATAAAAAAATGTAAAGGCTGATTTTTGCCTCTAGATAAAGCTGGCATTTTTCCTCTTTATTTAAAGTATTAATTGAAAATTCAATGCATAATTTTGAAATTATAATTGTATTTAAATATTTATCTCTATTTAGTGTATTCTCTTATAAGATGTAAAAAATATTAGGAGTAAACCTACTATAAAATGTGCGTTGTACAACATTTAAAATTAATTTATAAGTAACTGTTGAAACATACGCAACTAAACAAAATAATGAGATGCGTTTGTATAAATGTCAATTATCATTATTTCATATAGTATAAGATAGAGAGTATATATATATATATATATATATATATATATATATATATATAATAAGATATATATATATATGTTGTAAAATATATTATATATATATATATATATATATATATATATATATATATATATCTTGACATATATATATATCTTAATCATTATTGAAAGGAATGCACAACATTTACAATACTTAAAAAAATCATAAAAAATCTCCCTAAATCAGGTTCGTTTATTGAAAGATGTAAAGAAATATATTGAATTTTGAATAATTTAAAATCATTATATAATAAAAGAAGAAAATCAGTCACACCAATGTATCAAAACCTTGAATCCACAAGAGACCATCTAAGGTAATTAGCTCTTTCAAGCATATTTTTCACACTTCTTGTTCAGTGATCGTAATATGAGTCGTATTCTGTACCTAAAGTTGAGTTTTGCTTTTACACATTCCAACAGTCCTCTTCCTGTCCCCATATAGTATTAGAAATCTTACCGTTTGAGAGATATATGCGTTCATTTTCCCTTATTTCTACTTTTCCCCATACTTGATCTAAAACAATACAGCACATCAAGTGACAGAGCCCGTTTAGCCACGTTTCATACAGGACTTTTCACCACTCATCATCCAGTTATTCCATTTTTCACGAAATTTGATCTTTTGAATGATTTTGTTCTGAGAGATATCAAAGGTTGCATTATCGAAGTTAAAACACCTATAATAACAATTTTAAGTGATCGTAAACAATCCAAACGAGTTCTCAATTACGACGATGAAACATCTGAAACCAACAACTTATTTTGTAGATCACCTGATCGGCCGTGACACTACATTTCCCATTTACAATTTTACATAATTCTCGTCCATCCATCCATTTTTGTGAAAATGTGTAAAATGTTTGTAGCCTTTATTTTAGTGCATAATTTTGTTTTAAAAAAATGATCATGTTTAAAATTGCTCCATCTACCATGCTTGATAAACAAACCTTGCATTTTCATGGCCTACACTCTAAACTGAACAATTTTAACACTTTTTGGTCTGCAATTCTAGTGTTTATCATCAGTTCATTACAGATTCCATGATACCAACATTTACATAATAAAATTGTATTCTGACCATACACAACAAGTCTTGTGAAAACTTGATATATGATCAAGAATTTGCGGTAATTCTGCACATGTTTCTATGTCCTCATAACTGGATTTTCTGCGATTCATAAAGCGAACATAAAACTACTATTGCTTAAAATTTTGCTTAGTTCGATTAACCATCGCTTCACTTTTGCACGTCATCTAATCATATTCTTGTAATAATATGGCAAATTCTGCTTGTTCTTGCATACTACAAAATATTTTTCTTAATTTAGTCAGCGCTTTACTACTTGTAGAGACTTTCTTTTCGTCATTATTTTTATCTAGTGTACCAACATTCTTTCTCCAATCTCTTATCTTGTTTCTCGTTTCATCGATACCTTGGCGGCACTCAGTCTCTCAATTCTTTAAGCTTGTTAATGAGCTCCAATGTGAAACTTGTTTTATTTTCTACTTTCTTCCTTATGAGTTAGTCTCTAAATTTTGCTGATTACACACAATATACAAATATTTTGAACTAAAATCTACTAACGAAAGTAGTTATAGATACCATGTGAGTTCATGGATTCAGCGCCTGACTCTAGGCACTGCTACTAGATGCTAAATCGAATTGGACTAGAAGAGACTAGTTGTTAACGAATCTCAGATGCGTTAATAGTTTGGGAATCGTACATGATTAGCAATCTATGCTAAAACTATACAATTTGAAGAAAAATTTATACTCTTCTTACTTTAAAGTCGTCTTATTTATATGAAAATAAGCGTGAATTTAGAAAATTAATATTTCTTTCTTGAAAGGAAGAGTACTCTCTCGTCTTCGAGAAGAAAAATACTGGTAATATTTTTAGAAATAAATTAATTAATTATGCAGAATTTAGTTAGCTATCACACCATGAAGAAGCCTGTCATATTTAAAAGGGCTTATAGAATACAAATACTTAGCATGTAAACACAGACTAATGCTCACGTAAATTATTATGAGTTAATTTAAGATCTTGCATAATGGATGAATTTACCAGAGTTTTTTTTTTCAATTTATTAAGTTTTATTAAACAATTGAAGGCAATCAATGTTAATTATAAGTGAGTAGAAGATAAATGTAATATTAACAACAGTATTATTACTTCCAAAAATGTTTGAAAAATATCCAGGGCTTTCCTTCTATGTATATTACCTATATTCTTTGTTAATTTCATCATTGTGTAAACATTTATGAGTTTGTATTTAGATTTCTAAATTATTCAATTTACTGTTTAGAAGTTAACCGTCAAATGAGTTCCGTTATTGATTTTCAATCAACATATTTCTCTTTAAAAAAATTTTCTTTCATACATACAAGATTATGAAATTTATAACAAAAGAGTTTTTAAGAAAAGTTCTTCACTTTTACTAAATAAGAAATCTTTATTTTTTTACTTGCATTTTATAAGTAGTGTAAGGAATTCATTATCATACATAAATCTTAGTAAATGTAAAACAGAGCAGTTAATTGAAAATGCGTTACCTTTATGTTCAAAATAATTAGCAAAAAGTAGGCATCATTTAAGATTAATCAGTAGATTTATATACTAATTTAACCTTTCAAGTTTTCAAAATATAGTTTTTATTGAAAGGTATTAATTGTTCTGCTTCTAGTGATAGAGTATTAATTAGACTCTTTCAAATCATAAGTTGAATTTTAGTTCAAGTTAGAAAGCGAGTTATAAATTAATACTTTGGAAATATGTAAGTTCTATACAAACTAAGAAGAAATGCTGTACATTGCTTACTGATAAAAAACGTAGAAACAATTTAGCTGTTTGAAACGAAAATGAAGCCACATTATCTGCTTTTGACGGCCTCTGTCTTTTGCAGCTGACACCTTTCAGGCTGAGATGAATTTAATCATCAATTTTCTCCATTTTTATCTCATTAAGTGAAAATAGCCAGCACTCATTAGATAAGATATTTAATAAAACCAAGCACTCAGTCAAGTTTAATTTTATTTAATTTTAGTATTTTGTTTTGTTGAGTTAGACTATATTGCATTAACATGAGTTCTGTTGTATACTTTTATGTGTATGTCCACGTAAATAGTACTTATTTAAATATTGTAATCACAATATTTTAGAATATATTATTTGTTATTTTGTTTAACATGAATTGCGTAAAGATATCTTCTCACAATTTTTATTTGAATATTTCTTGAGATAAGCATTTTGTTATCTTATTTTAATATTTTTTTTTTAAAAAAATGATTAATTACGGAAATTTCATGAGCTTCTGTGAAAAACTTCAGAAACTTTATAAAACAAAATTAAATTTAAAGAAAAGGTGTTGAATGTATTTGTTGACGTTTACTTCAGGTATAATTAAGTCATGAAAATTAACATTTTGTCCTTTGATTCAATCACTCCTTTATAATCTCAAATAAAATCAATCTACCTGATCAAAATTTTCTATATTATAGAACAATTCGTTTATTAATAGGTGTGTCACAAAAAAGCTAATTTAGTCCGACATTAGATAGATAGTAATACTCATAATGAAAATCACTTTAAGTATTTTACAAAATTATATTATATAATTCAAAATAATTTGCTCTCCATTAATGATTCATTTCAACAATAATTAATGCTGAACTTACAGATATTTCTTCAATTTGAAGTTCTTAGTTTTTTAAGTATCAGATTTTCAAATATTTTATCAGGAAACTTAAAATAAATGTGATGTATGGACAAACAAAGAGCTTCACTCATGAATAAAATATATAATAAAACAGTTCTTATTTCATGAGTTGAGGAATCAAATACTTAGACCCTATCATCAATTATAGTTATTGAATTCTTTCTCTCTAGATGAGGAATAATAATTATATTGTAAAACTTATTTTTTTTTTATATATTATTTTTATATATTTTATTTATATATATAATTTAACATATTATAATTAAATATAAATTTTTTAATTTAATATTTATATATATATATATTACTCTACTCTATATATATACTATATCTCATTATCACCATCGATCAATAACCTTCCGAGTCTACTGTAGAAAATAACATTTTTTGCAATATTTTTATTCATCAACATAACTTTTGTTAATCCTTTTAAGGTGATACAATCGTTCCAACGACTTTTCCAAATCTTTTTTTTATTCCCCCCCCCATTTTTTTTCTTTTTCTTTTTTTTCGCGAAATCTTTTGTTGCGAGGTAAATAGCGATAAACAACTTTCTGAATCATCGACTCGTTGCTGTTTTTTATGACAAGCATCAGGCACCCACTTGGAAAAGCTTTCACCTTCCTTCAAAACCTTTTCCTGGTCCGATCGACGAAAATTTTGACACGTTTAACAAACGAGTTAGTACTTAGAAAGACCTAGTTCTGGTTTACTACGATGCCATCTCAAGGTTAGTCTCGGGAGTTATTGATCGATGTGTTATATATATATATGTATATATATTATGTGTTTGTGTAACAATGCCAAAAGCCAAAGACTTACCTTTTTCGAAATTAAGCTAACAAGCAGAATGAGGAATTATAGCAGTATCAAGGAATCATATCGAATTTACTAGTTAATTTTATTTCAATCAATTCTCGATTTGACACTATTTTATGAACAATGCAGATAATCTGTCTTAAAGTAATATAAGACAGACACAATCAGCTGTTTCCAATTAAGTTTCTTATACATTTATTAGCACTTGAAATCAGTAAGAACTGAGTATTATACGAATATAATCTCTCTGGTGATTTTAAATGTATCTCCGTCTATGAATTTCAGTAATAAGGTTACTAAAACTTAATATCATTAAATTGTTAAATATTTCTCACTTATTTGATAAATAAATACATGTAATTAATTAATTACTGAAATATATTCCAGTAAAATTTATATTAATTAGCTGAAAATGAAATGAAAATATTGATTACATATATATATATATATATATATATATATATATATATATATATATATATATCCGAAAAATATCTAAATACTTTTAATAAAACATATATATTTTATGATATGAGTCATCACTTGCTAACTTTTGGTAAATTCGATCTGAAATAACCACATAGGATTAAATACATTCAGTGCGTTCATGCATTTAAATGATGAACTAATCTTTCACATAAACCTCACATTTTGTTTGTTTGTTTTTGATATTACGTTGTTGTCGCGAGACGTTTATCGATAAAAGTGTCTGATGAACTGTTTTTATTGTTCAGATTTATTTTTCAAAACATTTCATAACGTTTCAGTTATTCTGGATGTACTGATAACGTTTCTAGAACATTTAAATTTATACTTGAAAATTGATGATTTTATAAAAAGTGATTATTTTATGTGGGTTTCAAACGAATAAAAAGATATTTTTGAAACTTGTCATTTAATGTTAAATATATATATATATATATATATATATATATGTATTACTTATATTATAATTCTTACATGAGATTCTACTTATTCATTAAAAATAAAATTGATTCTACAAAGAATGGCAAGTGTTTTGAGTAAGGAGAGTGCCAACAAAAATCCTAAACACTTTGTGTGTAATTAATTAGTCACTTAACCGACTCCTGATCAGGAGGTTTGAAGATCTGTATCGGTACTTTTTAATAATAATAATTTCTTAAAAAATTCAAGCGAAACAAAAATTAACGAAATGAAAAATATGAGTTTACTGCCTAAACAACTAAAAAAAATAGAAAAAAGGCTAAAGTTGAAACAGGCTTCGGAAATGCAAGTCGAGGTTGAAGTTTGTTCCTCCGAAGTAAAATTGATCTTTATTTAATTAGAGGATTTGACTTAACTTCTCCTTATTAACAGTAAGGTGACCTATCGCCTTGATTCAGGGAGGATAGTCCTTGTAGGTTCTGTTCTTCCTAGAAATGTGTCCTCCTTTTTGATATTTTAAAACTGATCTGTTAATCTCTGTATTCAGAGATGTCATACTAAACTGATATGCAAATGTTGAATACAAAAAACTCTTAGGATATTCAAATGTTAGAAGGCTGGCTCTAGAACCTGCTTAAGAGTGTATTTTATAATTATTGGAGCCTCTGTGTTCATTTTTTAAGCTTATACAAATGTCCAAAAACTCTTGAATTTTTTTTGCAATTATGAATTATCGGAGATATTTATGTTTTTTGTACATAATCAAGCATCTATTTTCCACAAAACGATTCAAAAGTATGAACATATTTCTGGTACAGAGGTTAGTTTTATTTAAACGATTTTATTTTTAATTATATTTATGTATAAATCACAATTTGAAGAAAAATTTATTCCTTTAATAATAAAAAGAAACTGGTCAATCTTAGAGGAATCTGATACCAGCATAGTGAAAAGGCACACCAAAGAAGTGCAGAATTTTTACCAAATATGTTTACAATATTTCAAAGAATGATCTGAAACATATATTACAGGAAATAACAGTTTTCAATGGTGTTTTTTTTTTTTACTTCATCGAAAGTAAATTGGGCAGATATTGAAAATTATGTTGAGTTTTTATCGAAAGAAATGCCTGATATTAAAATCGAGGACAATTGTCTGATTGAAGAAATTAGAAGACTGAAAGTATAGTTAAATTCTGATAAATTAGAGCATTGGGGAAATCAACATGTTGGAATTGATAAAAGATGGGTAGAAATATTTAACCAATTCAAAAATAAACACATTCATATGAAAATTTAGTTATTCTTGTTGAATTTACGTTGCGCTGACTTGGAATTAATGCTGAAGAATTTTTTTTTCCTTGGTAATGATATTTCGACAAATGAAAAATCTGGAGCGAATGTTGGTACTCTAGCTGCACCATTTACCATAAAATTTAATATAAAACTTATTTCTTTCTCAGAAATTTTTAATACATAGTTAAAAAATGATATAATCACAAAAAATATTCATTCAATGGAAAATACTAGTTTAATTAAATAATTAAAAGGAAATTAAGCATAATTAGTGTATTTTTGTTCGAATTAATCAAGTGTTTGATTTATTTACGCTGTACTTTGTTCTTAAATTTTTTTCGTCCTTCTTTTCATTGTAAAAATTTGGTCATTTTATTAACTGGTTTATTTCTTCATAATTGTCGGCTTAAATTCACAGTAGTAATTGGGGTTGGAACGCCATTTACGTACTCTACACCCATATAGTAACCATAAATAAGCAGTAAGTATTGCAACAATTATAAACTTTATAATACTTATTTTTTAAAAAAATCTAATAGTTTTTTTCCGTGAATTTATTAATTTCTTCTCGTTTCATTTTGTGTTGTAAGTAATCAAAAGGGCTTCATTAGTTTCTGCTAATGCTTTTATCTAAAACAAAATACACATTGATTTTTCTACTTGATATCCCTTTATTAATTCTTTTCGAGAATCCAGAAATTTTTTTTCCAAAATATGTTTGCATAGTAACATAAATATGTATCTATGTGTAAGCATAGCATACAGATTAATTATTCAAAATACGTGCGTGTATTGAAAAAAAAAATAGTGCAGAAAAAAATATAAATTTCAATGTAGAAAAAATAATGATTCTCGATATTTTTTTTATTAATTGTATGCACAAATAAAAAAAATAAATTAATTTCAAAAGGGCTGTTTTATATGATGTGTACTATTACACTTTTTTTTATTGTAATGAATTTGTTTTGAATTTTAAATCATGTTCAGTGAATATTAAGTTTTGACTTTTATTTTATTCTTTGTGAGACAAGTAACTACTTGAAAAAATATTACATTAAATACAAAATTAACGTTAATGCACTCAATCGAGGGATATGAATTTATGAATTTAAAAAGAATACTACTTGAAAACTTTTTATATTCTTACAAAAATTTGTTCGCATGAGTATACGGGGGAAGCAGTACAACGTGGAGGATAGTGGCAAATGACCCTTTATTCAGAAGTATGCAAGACAAGAGGACACAAATTGCAAAATTTATACAGATTAATTACACAACAGGAACGAATGCATCACTTGAACAGATCAGCAGCATAAACAGATAAGTCACTACGATAGGATAAACAGATACAAAACATCGCTTGTAATAGAAGTAACACACACACAGCATATTAAATAATGCTCAGTTCACCAGCTTACTAGTTCACACTACGGAAAAATTTCCAAAGTAATACTTAGCTCTCCAAGCACAGACTCTAACAGCTTCCAGCAGTCCAGGTAGATGCAGACCGCTTCCCCACAAGTTTCCTCAGACTTCAAATATTTCTCTTGTTGCAGCTGTTCCGGTCAGCTGTAACAGGAAAAATTCGGGAAAAATCCTTAACTTTTCTCCTAATCGAGATATTGGCAAGTTTACAGTATTTTCGACAGTCTTCACTTTGACACCAAAAGTTTCCGAATTTCTCATCAAGTTATCAAAATGGTCCAAAAATTCGTCTATAAGACAGGGAAGGAAAGGTCATTGCTTAAACCTTCCTGAATATTCGACGAAATATCTGTGAATGTCTCTTCTCCTTTATAATAATAACATTGCAGTAAAGCGTAATCGCTTCTTCGTACTCGGTTCAATCACTAGTTTGGGCCTTGATGCTACCAAAGACCCACTGTGTAGCTAGTGCTGATGCATGTTAAATCTGTCGGGGCCTAAAGTCCTCCCGTTGGCTTGATGTGGAAGTTAGGAGAGGAGGGTGCCAGCTCAGGTGACGTCCTCGTCACGTAGCCGAGGTTCAAAAATGACGAAGTCCGTCACCAATTGTTGTTGCTTCTAGTTCGACGTCAATCAAACCAAAACAAACTAAAGTCATCGCGTGTTCATAACGATATCCTTCAGCACAATGTTAGGTTTTTAATAATATCAATTTTATGCATTACTGCTTTTTTCATAATAATAATGGAGAAATTTTCGGTTATAAATTTTTGTCCAAATCAATATCTTTGGAGATATTTTGTTGTTTTTCACTTTTTTGTGCATTGATATGTGCTACAGAACTGTTCATATGGTTGAATGACTGCGGGCTAAGTGACTAATTTTTATATTTATATCTTTTTTTGTATTTATATACAAATTATAGTGATACTCAGGTTGTATCTATTTTAACAGTTAAGTGTTAGAATGGTACGAAAGCAACTTTATTTTTACTTTTTTATTATTTAAAATAACAGAGTATGGCTTCTTTTTTTATGTCGTAAGTTTGATAGACAATTTATTTCAATGATCCTTTTAATATTGGGAAGATTGCTCCATTGAATACAACAATTGATGAAATTTACTGTCAAAATAAATTGAAACATATATTATGAGAATATATATGCTTCAATACAGAATATACAGGATAATACAGAAATGACAGGGAATTTTGGAAGAATATTAAAATAAGTCATATTACAATAAACATATTTTACACTGGAAGCCACGAGTGACAAATATTTACAAAAGCAGAAAAAGACGCAAAATAAACGAATTGTGTGACTAAGAGTAAGTATCACATATTCCTCAATGAAATGAAAAACTCTATTTGATACCACTTGTACATGAAAAGAATTGTGGATAAAAAGTATTGCATAATGTTGAACATAATCAATCATAGAGAACAAAATCATAGAGAGTGTTTTGTTTGAAAAGTGAAAGTTATGCTTCATTTTTTGTTCTAGACAAAGAGAAAGCAAAAAAATAAGAAGTTGGTATCTGAAAACGGGAAATAATTATAAAATCTAAAAAATGTACATCGCGCAATTTTTTTATGCAATGAGAATGCATCACTTTTGAGAAGTGAAAAAGTTTAATATTTGTTCGAAATTATCCTGCAATTAAAAGATATCGCGAGTTTCATCGGGTATTAAATTAGAAAATATCTTTTTTTATAATTGCTTCTCTCTCTTTTACAGAATATATAGCAATAATTACATGTTCTTATTGAAAGCAAAGACCGGGTTTGCTATTTAATATTAACAGACATACATACACATATAATATATATATACACATACATACATGCATATATATAACACATCAATCAATAACTCCCAAGACTAACCCAGAGATGGCGCTCGTAGTAAACCAGTAACCAGGTCTTTCTAGAGTACTAACCTTTGCTTGAAACGTGTCAAAATTTTAAGTCGATCGGACCAGAAACAACTGAGTTATCGAGGTTGGAGTAAAGTCGTTTAGTAGTTTGTTTAAAAAATGGAAAAAACCGAGTTTCGTGTTCTGATAAAACATTGTTTTTTAATGGGTAAAAACACCGTGCAAGCGAAACAATGGATTGAAAAATGTTACCCGGACTCTTGTCCATCAAAAGCAACGATTTGTCGGTGGTTTGCCGAGTTTAAACGTGGTCGTACCGACACAAATGACGCGAAACGCTCGGGTAGACCTGTGGAAGCCGTTACATGTGATTGAAGTGACAAAAGAAGACCTGTGGAAGCCGGAAAATGTGAGTGAAGTGACAAAAATTATAATGAAAGATCGTAAAGTGAAGCTCCGTGAGATTGCTGAGATGACACAGATATCATATGGAAGTGTATTTACTATCCTTCATGAAAAATTGAGCATGAAAAAGGTTTTTTCCAAGTGGGTGCCGCGATTGCTTTCGATGGAACAAAAACAGCAACGAGTCGATGATTCAGAAAGCTGTTTATCGCTATTTACTCGCAACAAAAGATTTCTTGCGAAAAAAAAAAAAGGTTTTGGAAAAGCGTTGGAACGATTGTATCACCTAAAGGTCTTTCATATGTTGATGAATAAAAAAAAGTTTTGCAAAAAAAATGTTGTTTTCAATGTTAGACTCGGGAGTTATTGATCGATGTGTTATACACATACATACATGCATATATATATATATACAGAGAGAGAGATAATGTGAAGTAATCTTTTTCATCATTTTATTCCTTGTATCATCTAAAAAATATTTTACATTTTCATTTTTGTATTTTACAATATTCTGAATTATATCGATGTTGCAGAATTCTTATTTTCCTCCTGAATAAGGGAATTTATTCAGCGAATTTAAACAATATTTATTACTATTTTTTACTGATATCATCGATTGTTTTGCGTTCATTTCTTTAATTTGACTAAGATATTCTTTTTATTATATTATCACGCACATGAACACCTCTTCTGTGTTTTTGGGATTACCAACTACTTAATAACGTATGAAAACCTCTTTCATAAGATATATAAGTATTAAATTACTAATTTGTTTCATATTTTGTATTGAATTTTTATAGATTATTTCAAATCATTCATCAAAACTATTTTAATAAGATAAATATTAGTAATTTAATCTTATAATACAATGAATTCTAATTATAGGTGTTAGGTGTTGTGTGTAATCTATCTTATTTTTTTATTAATATTTTTATAAAACTTATAATTTGAAAAAGCATTTTAGTTACATTTATTATCTTTGTAGAAGAATCCTATTAAATAACATTACTGTATAGATATTATATTTGAAATAATTTTCAGTCTGCACTTTTTGTATCAAAATTCAATAAAAAACATTTATATCTATATGTCAGCTACTTTTGTGGAGTTAATAATATTTATTTTAATGACACACCCTTGTAAAATTTCTTTCATTCCTATTTCACATAGAATTTATAAAGATATAAACATAATTGTTATATATTTGCAGCAAATTGTTTTAACTTTTTGTTCATATGAGTAAATATTTTGTCAAATAAACAACATAACTTAAAAAGTTGAGAGCAAATTAGGATTGCTTCAGATCATACTTTTCATCCATCAATATTCAGATTATGGAATAATTTCTATATATACCTCATAGGTTCTGATGCGTAAATATGCCTAACATAAATACAACTCAATCATGATAAAGATAAACATAAGATAAAATACATCATTAAAATAAATGCAAATATCTCAACTAAATGCAAAACTATACCATTTTTAAGAGTACTTTTCATATATGCACTGTTTACATTTCTGGAATAGCGATTATCTTCTATCTGCATTTACTATTTTAATATAGGTAGAACACATATTATGCTGAGCTTTTACGATGTGTAGTAAATATATATATATAACAGATCACTTGAACAGTCCCCGGCCTGACACATAGATGGCGCGACTAGAATTAAATCCATATGTTTTTAATTAGCCCTAACCCTCAAAAGATGCGTGTATAAATTTGACAGCTGTCGGATAATTAGTTTGTGAATTATAGCATTTTGAGTGAAGCAACTTTTGTTATTTCAAAAAAAAATGGATAAAAAGGAATTTCGCGTGTTGATAAAATTTTGCTTTTTGAAGAAAAAAAATACAGTTGAAGCAAAAACTTGGCTTGATGCCGAGTTTCCGGACACTGCCCCAGGAAAATCAACCATCAAGGATTGGTATGCTAAGTTTAGACGTGGTGAAATGAGCACCGAAGTCGGTGAACGCAGTGGACCCCCAAAAGAGGTTGTTACCGAAGAAAACATTAAAAAAATCCACAAAATGATTTTGAATGAGCGTAAATTGAAATTGAATAAAATAGCAGACACTCTAAAGATATCAACTGAACGTGTACATCCTATCATTCACGAATATTTGGGTTAGAGAAAGCTCTGTCCAAAGTGGGTGCCACGCGAGCGCACTTTTGACCAAAAACAACGACGAGTTGAAGATTCGGAGCAGTGTTTGAAGATGATCAAGCGTAATAAACCCGAGTTTTTGCGTCGATATGTGACAATGGATGAAACATGGCTCCATCATTTCACTCCGAAGTCCAATCGACAGTCATCCGAGTGGACTGCACACGATGAACCCACTCCAAAGCGTGGGAAAATGCAACAGTCGGCTGGCAAGGTTATGGCGTCTGTATTTTGGGATGCGCATGGAATAATTTTCATTGACTACCTTGAAAAAGGAAGGACCATCAACAGCAACTATTACATAGCGTTATTGGACCGTTTGAAGGACGAAATCGCCGAAAAACGGCAGCATTTGAAGAAAAAGAAAGTGCTGCTTCACCAAGACAATGCACCGTGTCACAAATCGGTGAAAACGATGGCAAAAATCCATGAATTGGGCTTCGAGTTGCTTCCTCATCCACTGTATTCTCCAGATTTGGCCCCCAGCGACTATTTCCTGTTCTCAGATCTCAAAAGAATGCCCGCTGGGAAGAAATTTTCATCAAATGAAGAGGTGATCGCCGAAACTGAGGCCTATTTTGAACAAAGGACAAATCGTACTACGAAAAGGATATCGAAAAGTTGGAGGGTCGCTATAATCAGTGTATCACCCTTGAAGGGAATTATGTTGAATAAAAAAAAAACTAATTTTGCCAAAAAAACGTGTTTTACTATGGTAGGCCGGGGACTTTTCAATTGACCTGTTTTATGTGTGTGTGTGTGTGTATGTGTGTGTGTGTACGCGTGCGTGCGTGCATGTGTAATGATTTAGCTTTAATTTGTAACAGTTTCGCTGAAAAATAATTTAATTTCCTGGTTTTTCCCATTTTCTCAATTAAAAGTAAAACGTTCAGCTTATTTCCTGATACAAATCCAAATTATCCTTTTATTTATGCTATCACACTCATAAAAATCATTTCCGTGCGTGTCTTCGTGAAGGTATTTGGAGCTTTATATAAATGCTATATAATGCAACGATAAAAATAAGCATTCTATCATTTCAGTAACAGTTAAGTTAAGTGCAAGTTCTATAATTCTAGGTACACTTAGTGAGAAATTTTATTACATTCAGCATAATACATCCACAAAGAAAACTCATTTTGAAAAGACAATCTTACAATCAATACAAACTGCAAAGAATTTTGAAAAAAATGGGGTTGTAAATAGTTATTGATAAATTAAAATCCGATTACTAGCCTGTAAATTACTCTTTTCGCTTTCTTTACCTTGAATTATGAAAAGAGAAAGTTATAAGAGTTATTTCTATTCAGAATACCAAAATTTATTATTCTTATTCTTTAGTTTCCTTGCAATTGCACATTTTTGCTTATAAATCTGCAGACCAGTATTGAATATAGTTTCATTTTGTCCCAAAAAATATTTAATTCACTCAAACCTGTTTTAGTGTGGGGAATATTAACCACATAAATGGAAAAGCATAAAAATATTCAGAAACTTCAAAGTTCCTGAAAAATAAATCATTTGCAACTCATTTGTTTTAGTGAAAAACAAAATAACATTATTGGCACAACGTAGTCCATGATCAGTTATTTGGTTAACCGCTTGTATTAAGTTGCAAGTATCAGAAATCCAATATAGAATTTTAAATTACTTAAAGAATTGATATTTTGAATTGAGATGGTGTAATATATGTTTTCACTCTGTGTTATTTTCTTGTTAAATTATTTTTTATTACTTTTTATTTGTATTAAGCATTTTGAAGCATTTTTTTATAAACCGCGTAAAATTTCGGACAAAAATGCACTAACGCATAAAAACAGATTTGGTAATATATGAAATTTATTTATAAATTGTATTTTCTTCACAACATGTATTTAAAAAATCTCTTAATTAATTTAATCTCTTTTAAAAAATTTCCTTTTTATAAAAATTTAATTTTAGCACATTTTAAAGTCATTAACTTCATACATCAAAAAATAAAAGTTTATTAACGCATTTCTCTGTATACTTTTTTTTTTTATTTTCCATTCAATTTTTTTGCTTAGAATTTCCCCCTTATATGTTAAAGATAATCATTTCAACATATGCACCCAATGTCAAATTCTTTTCTTTTTTGAATTGCATCTTACTTCTCTAGTTTTTAATTAATAATTTTATACAAAAAAAATTTCAGAACAATCAATTTTCAGTATTTTTAATTATTATTGCAGTATAATGTTTTTTTTTTTTAATTTGAAATGACTTTGGAAAATGTAAACCCAAGCTGAGAATATTTGCAGAAAATCCTAGGAAACTGGATCGAAATAGAAATATATTTTATTCTAAGGAAACTTTATTTCGATTTAATATAATAGCTCAAGTCTAAATATCAAATACCAATGAAGTTGTACTTATAAAATAATTCTAAGAAGTCCCAGTTTTTAATAATGTTTAGTATCTATTTTAATTGCATTTTCAATTAATTTATCAAACTACCGACCAAACTGCAATATTTTTAAGAGCAGGTTGTTACATATTTTATAATTTCTTTTTCTTAAAAAAAAAATCAAAATATAATGATAAAAATAAATTAATAAATTCTTTCGGAGAATTATGTACAAATAAAATTGTTCTATGCAAAATATTACAAATAACAAATTTAACCTCCAAAGCGTTAACATTTTTAATATTTATCAAATCATTCAATTAATTGTTAAAATTAAAACCAATGATATAAATATTAAATTCTTCATTTAAATATTAGAATAAATGCAAACGATAAATGATTTGAAGTGGATAATAATATTCTTGTGTCAGATATTACAATTAAAACAAACGATAAACTATTAAATTGAATATATTTTAAATTAAGTGTAATTATTTCTGCCATAAAATGAAAGCAAGCCACGGGCATTCCACACTTTATTTTGAAAAGAGGTCTAGTAAGCAATCTATACATTTCCTAAAGTAATAGCCTCTTAGTGGCTAAGAAATTGAAAATTTAGCTCAGAACTGTCTCGGTAATGTATTGGAGAAACATTTACAAATGTAATAAAATAGTGCAGCTAAAATTCAAATCTACTTTTAAGAATATACAGGTGAACATTGAAAAAAAAACATTAAACTTTGAATTATTTCTTAGATGTCATTACAATGCTACACAATAAGCATTCATTTTTTATTTCATATTGAAGAGTCAGTTCTGTAGGATATCATTTTTCTCAAGAATGGCATTTCCATATTTTTGGAATTAGTAAGGTTAAAGCAGAAATTTAGTATATTAACATAAAAAGTAAAATAGATTTTAATCTTAAATTACAAATCTATCCATATATGCTAATTTTTACATTTACATAGGAAATTTAATTGTTAAGTGGCTACGCATTTCCGCATATAATGGAATTATATATTATTGAAAGAGAAGAGAAACTTTTACTCTGTCAGTAAAAGCTCTTTTATGATTCATTAGAAGTGATTTTCAATGCTTAAAACAATATCTATAGCTTAATGGACAGTAATTTGTATTTTATTTTACAGTTACCTTTCCGGTTATATCACTTTAATAAAATTCGTTTGCCTCATTTTAAACATTTTCAATTCCCTTTTAAGATTATTCGTAACTTCATATATCTCTATTTACAATTGTGACTCAATTTCCCATAGGTATGAAAAAATAAATTTCCTTTAAAAGGAAAATATATTCTTATTGATTAGGAGAAAATAAAATCAGCTACCTTAACTGCCTTTAAGTAATTTCAAATATATTAAAACATTTGAAAGTGATAATGTAAGCTTATTTTGTAAGAAAAAAATTTTTTGATTCTTTTCTGCTGAAACAATTTACTGTACATTTATTTTAGATGGTTGAACTTTCTCTCTCTCTCTTAGTTACTATTCAAAGTTATTAGTTACCCCCCCCTTAAGACTTTTAATTTAGCTCAGTACTTTCCAAAGTTATTGTTTTACAAATGATATTTGAAAAGAAATTTACTTCCTCGATCATCCCATCCATATGAACGTTTAACTGTGGATATTTAGTTACTGCATGCTTTGTTCCAGTAAGGGGTAGATAGATACGAAATTAAAATACAGATTGTTTATCCAACGAATAGTTTTACTACTCTAAATATGCATTGTTAATCTGAGTTCTGATATTAAATTTCTTAATGTAATTGCTTATGTTACAATGTTTTAACATGATTTCGATATTGTTCCTTCAACTCATTAATATATTTTAAGTTACTCGAGAAAAGGCTTAAAGAAAGAAAAAAAACCTCTTAAGCAAATTTTTTAAACCATGAATCTAAAATTTTTTTCGTGTGATATATATTTCAGGGAAATTTCAAATCATTTGTAGTAATCCAAAGAATAGATATAAAGAGTATTCAGCACAATAACAGGATATATATATGATTCTCTTTTTTTTTCTTTCTTCTTCAATAAATTTGTTAATTTTTTTTAGATTCGAATTAAATAAATTAATTTCTCCATCAATAATTTCACAAAATAAACCGATCACAAATATTCTGATATCTTAAATTTAATTTAATGAAAGTATTCTCTCTGTTGCATATTATAATTCTTAGGAAATATTTAACTAAGGCATCCAATTTATCATTCCTTGTAGTTGACAGAGAAAAATGTTTTAAGTAGTTATACATGCTCTATTCTAAAATATTGAATATTTATTAAATAAAACCAGTCACGTGAATTTGTTTCACTATATTTGAATAAGACAGTATGTGCTAGAAGAAAAGAAGTTTAAAGGCTGTAATAATGTGGAACTTATTATTAAACACAAAGACACTAAAGGTCTCTTTACAACTGCTTCACTTGATCCAATTTTGAGTTACATAAAATTAAATACAGTTTCATAACATTTAATGAAAATGAAGTGCCAAGGAAAGTCTCCTCACAAATGTTTAAAATCTTACTGAAAAGAATTCAATAAACTTCATATAAAAAATTATTCCTTCGAAAGTTTAATTTACTTAATTACTAATCCTCATTTTAAATTATTGATCTCCTGTAAACATTTTAAGGAGTCTTCAAATGCTCATTATTAGTTAGATTATTCCGATTAATAATGAGCACTTGTAAATAATTTTAAAACTCATTAAAACAGAGCCTTGCATATTATTTTATTAATTTCATTTGGCAAAATATTCTGAAAATTCGAAAGTCTATCTATTCGTTGACAATAAATATATATCTTACATCTTTTTTCCTCTACATTCTTCTGCAAAATCACGCATGAGCAATCCCAAGACGTTATTTTTAAACAAGCTTGTATTGATTTGAAGCATAGACTATCAATACTTTTGTCCTCAAAATTATTTTTAAATTTATTTGGAATACGTTAATCAAAATTTCTTCTATATTTTCAAGTTTGTAGGTTTATTGTAATTTATTCGATTACAATCAAGATTAATTGGTCACTCCATGTAATTATAATGTATGTTTGGTTGAGAAAATCGTTGGTATTGGTGCCCTACTCTAAGTAGAATATTTTTATTCTATTTTATATATGTTGCCAGTTCTGGTAGATTTATAATTAATCACTTCAAACGAAATGGTTCTAGGAAGAGAGTTAATTATTTTAATATAAATCTATAATTGTGTTGATTGCGGTTGAATTACAAAATAAATGAAAAGTTCTAATTTGATGTGGCCTGTTCCAGGAAAAGTAATTTGAATGATACAAACACTAAAGCTATTTTTATATCATTTAATACAATGCTATAAATGAATATTTGAACTGATGTATTTATTTTCCAAGGAAAATTATGTAAATGAAGTGTGATAGAAGGCAACAACTTTATTTATAGTTTTTTTAGTTGTGTTCGGTAAAGCATAACTTACCTAGAAATTTTAAAACGTTTTCCCAATTTAATTGTTCCAGTTTATACATGTTGAAATTTTTGATTCGTATGATGACTTATTCTCTGGTAAATGCATCAGATTAAACATATTTTTTTATATTTTTCTGAATCTTGATGATAGAAATATTTGTATATCCACTTATGAGGGACACACATGAAATACTTAAAAAATCCTCAAAAATTTCTTTAAATGCAAGTTATAGAAATTCGTATAGCAGTTAATTAACATTTACTAAATGACTTTAAAATGCAGTTGCAGATAACAAATAATGCACACATATGTCTTTTAATGAACTGAATATTTGTGCTGGTTTCCTTTACTTAAATATCAAAATCTAGCTAGAATATGAACTAAATTTTAGTTTAAGCCGTTTTTAATGAATGAAAATTTTTACTTCGTTTATTAAATAACAAAACAGACCAGCCAAATTTGTCTAAACAGACTTATAAGCTAATGAAAATAACTAGATTTCATTAGACAAAAGGGATAACAGCACTCACAGTGTCTAAAATAATTCCCTTATAATCAAAATATTGATGTCTGTTTATATAACACCTTAAATCAAATATCTTTAAAAATACAAATACAGGAATTTCATATAGCTTTTGCCCTTTTTGCAATAATTCATCATTGATATATTATATCTCAATGTTTTTGTTTTGGTTCATCAGTTTTTAAATTAAAGTTATGACAAAAATAAGAAAGTCAGATATTCCATATTTTTGATGTTGTTGCTGATTAGATAGGTAGAATTTTCTTAAGACACTAAAATTTAAAACTAACTAATAACATGACCTTACATTTCTTTGAAAAGGAGTACATTTATTATAAAATATCATAATGTAATTTCTTATATGAAACAAACTTATTCCTTCGTAAACACTCGCAGTGCAAAACTCGTACTATTTCGAGGCAAATAAGCAAAACGTAACGTTAAATAAAAATATAAATAAATAAAATAAAAATGTATGATAAAGAATTATAGATTGCAAAAAATACCAATTTTGTTATAAAACAAAATTATTCAAAATTAAAAGAAAGAACCTGATAATTCTTTTTTTACTATAACACTCCCCCTGAAACAAGTTCCTTCCAACCCTGGTAGTAATACGTAATGGAGAAATGACATAGCTACACAAAAAAGCCTAATGGTGCAACTTCTTTAAATATTGACCAAGAGTTTGCGTTGTCACTTTTTATTCTCTTTTTTCATTTAAGAAGACTTTTTCTTTCTTTTTTTTTTTTTTTGTTATGCATTAGTTAACTTAAGTAAAGTTTTAGGAAAGTTCCAAACTTACGCGATTGACATTGATGGTTGCTGCATTTTGAATTTCTTCTATTTTAGTTTATAATTTTTTTTTTTTTGCTACAGACATAAAATGAAATAATCTATTTTAGATGAAGAATAGGAATTGTTACCAACTGTTGTTAGAAATCTGTGTCTTAACTATACCTTAAATTTTTACGTTTCATCTCTTTAAGTACTTTCATTGTTTTGCCTCTGCTTATATTTATATAAATAAATGTAAACAAAATGAAAACAAAAATTAGATCTATATAAAGTGGTTAAAGAGCAATATATCCCTTTTTGTAATTTTGTAGAAGAGCAGTTTAAAAGTTTGTGTGTGTTTCTTTATTTACGGTTTGCTTGATAATGAATATTTTTCAATAAACGTTTGTACATTTTATTCTTTAGACTACTTATTTTTAAATTATAATACTTTATTATGCCTTAATATTTATCAAAGCATTACTGATTTATGTTTTTCAAAAATTGACACAGTGTTTTTCATCTCCGGTACACAGAAAAATTTCGATAATGTTATAGAAAAATATCTTCCAACTTGATTCTAGTTAGAGAATCAAAAATAACTACAAACTGTATATATGTCTTAAGAATATTTTAATCAATATTCGCTCATTTAATTTTTTTATTTGAATTTATTTCTATGTTTTAAAGAAAAAATTTTAATCATCAAATGTAAATTTTTTGTATAGTTTTTAGAAGTTTCCGAAAAATATTTCAATTTATTTCTGTCAACAAGGCTCTTTAATATTATCTAAATGATTTATATCAAGTATATTAATAAAATTATTTATATTAATAAACGTCACTCTTAAACAACACGATTTGAATTTTTTTCTGAAATAAAGCTCCTTATAATTTATGAAATTAGATATTTTAAAGAAAATCACTACAACAGTCAAAACATATTAAAGGTTATAATTTTAAATATTCAGTTAAAATGAAATTTTAAAAAGAACTGTTTTTATGTAAAATTTATATATATATATATATATATAACGTAAAATAAAATATTAGACAAACTGATGTATAATTCAATATCAATAATAAATGATAGAAAAATACTGTTTATAGTATTTTACTAAGTTAAAAAAGTCATTCAGAAATTTAATAATTTTTAAAACTACAGAAACATTTGCACTTGGTTTGGATTCATCAACGAAGCAGTAGAAGCAACACAAGGGCTATTGGACTTCGTAATTTTGAGCCTCCATCAAGTGACGAGAACGACACTTGACCTCGCACACCACTCTTAACTTCCACGCCACGGCACGGGAAGATATTTGGCTTGACCTATTTAGCGTGCAGCAGCTCCAGATACACTGCGTTAAAAACCAATTTTTTAATTTAAATATAAACATTGCATTTGAAATTTTTATTTCATATTATCATGTTCTTAACTATAAATTGAAGTGCCAAGAGTCATGGGAAAGCAATATGAAAATATCTAGATGTCAATAGAATCGCTTAAGAAACACATAAATGTGCAGTGCATTCTCAGATTTCCTTTAAATTGAAATGAATAATGTAAAAGGATTTCTGGTATAATTAAGACCTCACGACGGGAATTAACTGACTTAGAACGCAGAATGTAAGTTAGAACTATACACATGGAAATCTCATTTTTTTTAAAATTGCTTGGTAATTCAATATTCCTCTTTCAACAGTATCAACTATGTGCTGAGAATATGTAAATTCAGGTATTATCTACGAAAAAGGACAATGAAGTGGCTGACCGCGACTACTGAATAACCTATACAAGCGTCGTGTCCGTAGAGTAGTCAGTGTTACCAGAAAAGGAAACAAAACTGCGTGAAATATTAGCAACAATCAATATGGGATGAACGACAGACATATCTATAAGGACAGTGCAGTAGGTTCTAGAATCGATAGTGGCGCAAAACGATATAGGTCGAATGGTAGGTTTTGGATGTGGCGCAGACTGCACAAATCCAAAGACTCAAATTGTCAATAAGGCCTTGTGCAAGCTAGTAGCGGCTCCGTAATTGTGTCGGCGTATTTATGTGGCATGTACTGGGTCTTCTTGTCAAACCGAACTAAACATTGGCTAAAAATGGTTTTGTTCAAATACATTTGTAGCCATTCATACAAGCTGCAATAAATTTTTTTGCGATGATAATGAGTCATATCGGTGGACCAAAATCATTCGCAATTGGTTCGAGTAATATTCCTGACAATTCAGGGAATTATTTGGCCTCCAAAATTGTCAAATATGAGTTCCATCGATCATGCAGGGGACATAATCTAAAGGTCAGTTCGTACGCAAATTTTGAACCAAAAACACGTTCTGTAGATGTAGCGTGACTGAATATTTATACAGGGGATTTCCAATGGCTAATTGAATGAATGTTATGTTTAGTCATGACAAATCGATGGGCAAAAGAAGATTCCACATGATATTAAGAGTTATCCCATGACCTTTAGAACTGCAGTGTATCTACAAAACATATTTAAAATAAAAAAAAAATATTCCATTTAGAACTGACCTTAAGCAAACTTCCATGAAAAATTTATCAGGTTTGATAGACGATTCATTTATGTCTTAATGTATAAAATTCTATAATAAGTAATATAACTTCCTATAAAATGAAGTTAGTACAGTGTTTTTAAATGGTGTTTATATATATATTTGTTTCTATTTTATTTTTGGTATATATATTTATATTAAATATAATATGAATAAATGCCTTGTCGACACCAATAAATAAAAAAAAAACGTGGTTAAACATTTTATCAATTAAGCTAAAATAGTTTTAATATCTAGATTTAATGAGTTTTAACTATAAGACAAGATATAATTTGTTTTATGAAATTTTATAATAATTTTTATCGAAACCTTTTCATTATTATTTGTTAAAAATTTCGGAATCAAAAGAGTGATTTGTATTTAATGTAATACTTTTGCTTTTAATATACTATTAGTGTACTAGTATGTTACGTTGAGGAATGAATATACTCAAGCATTTTTAAAACTGAATAATATAATCATCATCGAACAAAAAAACAGTTACACACAGTAGGAAGCAAGTTACGTAAGTGAAAATTATAAAATTATTTCCCTGATAGATATACTAGTGATTTACTGTCCACCACGTCGATGCCAATGATGTCAGCAAACAGAGACTTACAGCGCCACTAAGGACACTTTGAAAGGATCTCCGAAACAACATTATTTTAAGTTTACATTATTTGGCTGTTATGTTAAATCTCCACCGCTATACAAAATTTGTAAGATAAGATCTACATCCGAAAGTTTAATAAGTATGGGATGAGCTGAGTAACGATACCGCTAAATGAGTATATGACTCTATACCATGACGTATTGTACAGTACATAAGAAATAATGGCCAACAGAGCTGTAATGATTTTGTATTTTGACCAATACATTTTGTATATATATAAATTTTTCTTATATATAAATTTGGATTCATGTTTTTTCTTCCTATTGTAATGTATTTTGTTTTACATGATGTTTGCTTATTATTATTATTATTGTGTGTGTGTGTATGTGTATCACAACTCTGTGGGGTTCAAAGCAAATTATTTATTCAAATCAACTAATGCTTTTTAAGACGGTCTACAAATCCTTCAAGAAGACATCAATTTAAATAACACTTCCTATCTTAAATCTTCCCTCGAGCAAGATGTTGGCAAGTAACGTTGTTTGTCTCACGTGCAGCGAATGAAAATTCTACAAAAAAAAATAAACTATCCATTTTGGAAAACGTGGTACTGCATGTAATTGCAAAATAACCGCCTCAGGATTTAAATGAGGCTGAATATTTAATACTCGAAAGCTTAATGCTCCATCCGACACTTGGTTCGAGAAGCCATTTTTTCTCTTTCCCTCCCTTGCTATTTTTGATTCTTATTATTTTCAGCGAAGCATTTGATCTTTGGTAACACTAGGAAGTTCCAAAAAATAAAAATATTCATGTATTAAAATAATAGCATGTTTTAAAAAAAGGTATTGTTCTTCTTTTTCTTCTAGACAAGTACATTTTTCTTCTTATCAAAAATAATGTTCAAAAGAATTATTTTAACAAGCTTTTTCTTTTTAGCTTCTCTATTAATTGCGGATTAACTTATTCTAATTTTAATAACACAGATAGTAATTAAAGTGTTTTACCGAGTTATAAAAACTGAAAATCGGTCAATAATTCTTCCACTTTTCTAAGTGTTGTAACAAATATATCAATAATCAGGGAAGGTTTAACGAATACTTAGGTAAAAAGAAATACGTAATATTATTTTTGAATCAAGATAAGCAAAGCTTTTTCAAAGTCCTTTTCGCGTTAATAATCGTGTGCAATTATCTATGAATAGACAGTAATAATATATAGAATGAACTTAGTTTCACTGATATGTATGTCTGTTTACTTAGCATAAAAATAAACATTCCTACTTATAATGCATAAAGGCTATTCATATACTGGTTTTGTAACATAAACTATTTATGAAATAGTAATTGTTTAATTTTTGTCTTGTAATAATAATATTAGCTTTTCTTTTGAGCGTCAAATATTGTTTAGTTGCAAATGTTCCTACAATAAAAAACGAAAATTATCTAACATACAATGTTAATCCACATATTATTTCCGGGGGTTGGACAATTTTAAAGTTCTGCACAGAGCAAATTTAATTTTTACATTTGTTTTCTTGATTTCAAACTTCTATTTTATCAAAATTGCTAATATCTAATCTAAAAACAACTATATTAGTTCACTGTTAGCATACCATATGTATTTTTATTAATAAAAGATTGTATAAATTTGAAAGTTAATCAGAATGAATATGTATAACTTTTCAACATTTAACATAAAAAGGAAACAAATGAATAAGCACACACACACATATGTATTATATAAACACATAAATAGTACAAATCATAACATATAACAATCTAAGAGTATCCAACTTTAAATCAATATTACTGATAGAAAAAATATAGAAGAAAATCATTACGAAACGAATTATTTATGCAAATTAGAAAAAAAATTATTTAAATAATTATACGTATATATATATATATATATATATATATATATATATATACGTATATATACACGAGTGTGGTTTAAAAAGTGTTTGTATTTGAAGACACATGGAATCATTAAGATAAATTGTTGTTACCATTGAATCCTGCCATCCGAAAAACAGAGTCGAAATATTTTGTACTTTGATTTATTTGGTATCCATTTGCTGGTCATTTTAATATTTTGATTTTGTATTCATTAAATGCAAAATCAAAGTTGTGCCAAATCAGATGAATTTATCGTTATACACTGGAAACCAAGCAAAAATCAAACCAATGATTACTTAAGGTGAATGAGCTCCAAAGAAGGATAGGATGATGTCATATGTATATATATATAAAGTATAAAAAAGGGCTATTTCTACCAGCCTTGATTATTGACATTGAAAATGGTTATTTTAAAATATTAGTAGCAAATTAATCACAGCAAACTGATGTGATAACGCGGAGAATGAAAATAGCCAACTTATCAAAGTTAAGGAACAATTTCATTTGTTCGCTGAATGATTAGGGCCTAGAAATTTTCGGAGACATCAGCTCAGGAAGGAAGTTACTCGAGAAAAATTGAAAGACATGCTGATAATTAGCTAACAACTACTCAGAAGAACGAGTTACTGAATTTGCTTGAAGAATTTAGCAATGTATTCGACTTCAACAGCAAGCTCAGGCGCACAACAGTAAGACACAGGAACGACACAAGTGATAGTGCTCCGATCAAACGAAGACTTTTTTGTATCCCAGCCACAGAGAGATGACAAAGTATACAACGAATGATAAAAAAGAAGAGGCCATACGACCGTTAGATAATCCGTGGTTAACTCTCGTAGAACTGGTGAAGAACAAAAATGATGAATTACGCTTTTGCATTGATTATGGAAAGATTACTAAAAAAAGACGTTAATCCTCTACTACGCATTGATGATGCTATATACTGCCTAGTTGGTGCAAGAATTTTCTTCAATGATGGATTTAAATTCCTGCTGTTGGCAAATAGAAATTGATGAAAAAGACTAGGGAGAGATAGCTTTTGAGAGTCCAGATGAAATTCAGGAATGTAAAGTCATTCCATTTGGATTATGTAATTCTCTAGCTACATTTGAACGGATGATAGATCCGCAAAGGCCTTAAAGAAGGCGATTGTGTGAACGCATCGTTAAGCTCATGATGCAGCAAAGTATTGAACAATAATATGCTACACAGTTTTGTGTTACACATGTTAAATGACTTAGAGAAAATATTGAAATGTTAAAAGAAGTCTTAGGCGAGAAAATTATATCACAGTCCTAGGTCTACAAGTAGCATCATGCATATAGAAATTGACTGACAGAACGTGGAAAACTGTCTTTGGAATGGTCGGCCATCAACATTTAAAACAGAGATCAACATTGATCGAATGAGAAATGCCTTTTTATACTCAGATCGTCTTTTAAAATTTTAAAACAGTCGTCCTTTGCATCGTTATGGACAAAACGAAAACGCGTAAACTCTATATGAAAATGGTGACAAACGTATTGACACCTGACCGCAAAGAAATTTGTGTAGGGATTTCTCAGGAAATATTGGATGGTGTCGCTAGAGATTCAAAATTTTTTGAAAAGTGTTATAACCTGAGATGAAAATAAAAGTGTTTCTTGAACATTTGCTAACTAAAAGTGTTTCTTGAACATTTGCTAACTAAAAGTGTTTCTTGAACATTTGCTAACTAAAAGTGTTTCTTGAGCATTTGCTAACTAAAAGTGTTTCTTGAACATTTGCTAACTAAAAGTGTTTCTTGAACTTGTGATAATAATTAAAACATACCATGAAAGTAAGCATCGTGTGTATTTTCCACCAGAAATTAATATAATACTTAATCTTACTTTCTTGGATACACGGTATATGTATAGGATATCTGTGTGTGTATACAAAAAAAATCTTTCCAAAGTCACTCTAGTTTGATTATTTATTTAGAAAAAAAAATATGTATGGATATAAGAAATTTCTAATAATAATTAGAAATTGCATCTTCTGATAATCAGAAAAACATTGATCAATGTACTATAGTCATCTATTGTTTCAAATTTCCTTTATAAGTAAACCATTTTACCCTTTTTTAAATAATAAATAATGTATGATTTTAAATTTAATATGATTTAAAATAAGTAATTAAATTAAATACATTGTATGTGTTTAGAATATTTTATATTTATCTTAACTCATTCAGGTTTTAAAAATCAAAAGAAAATTAATGAAATATTTACGTCAAAAATCAACCCTTTGAATAAACAAACAGTTTGAAGTTTTAAAAAGCATTTAGAAATCAAATTAAGTTTCTTACGTTCATTGTTATACTTCCGAAGTTCACACATACATAAAGCACGTGCAAACTTTTACAAAATGTTATCATAAATTATTAGGTAAAGGACGAAGTTCTCTCTATTCACATGTATTTGAAAGATAAATGTGTTACCCAGATAACATTTAAAATTCTTTGACTTTAGCGCCTTATCTTGCGTTCTCTTATCAAGTTTAACGCATTTTGAGTTCTGCACTGATTAAGGCGTCTGAACACTTGTCGTTATGAAATGACTGAAATATTTATTTAAATTTTCAAAACATTTCTTGTTAAGTACTCTTATTATCATTCATTCACCAAAAGGCAATCAAAATTATTTTCGTAGAAGAAAGTTCATTAATATTACCTATTATCTGTATAAAATTATTTTTATAGAATTTTTAATTAGTTTTATATTCTATCTGTGTTTACCTATGAAGCAATGAATTTCTAATCCCCGTTTTCTGAAAGAAGATTCGGTGCTTTTATAATAACATAACGAATGTAATTTTAAAAATAAGATCGCTTTTAAACTTTTTAATGGATTGAAATAAAAATTATCTAAAGAATTAAGATTTTAAAAGTATTTTACATGCAAAGAGATGTATAAAATATTATTGAAAATAAGATATATATATATATATATATATATATATGAGAGAGAGAGACCGGAAAATAATGTGGTTTATTTACATTAAATTCAAACTGATAAATTTTAACCAAATTTTTAATTTTAATCACTGATGTAATCACCCTCATTATCAAACACCTTTTGCACTTTGGTGTGAAAATTTTCAATGCTGGATCGATAAAAATTGGTGTTTGAGGAAAATATCTGTAGATGGTGCTTTGGACATCATCCAAATTTTCAAATTTTTACCTCATAGGAAATGTAGCGATCGAAATAAATGGAAATCCGATGACACAATATCGGGCAAGTATGGTGGGTGAGGCAATACTTCACATCCCAATTCATTAATTTTTCCCAAGATTCTTCTTGAGCAGAGCGGGCTTGCATTATCGCTTTGCAAAATAACACCTTTTCTGTTGACAATCGCTGGGAACTTCTCAATTACAGATTGATTTACTCGATCCAATTGTTCACAGTAAAGGTTTCTATTCTCAGTTTTTCCAAGTTTCAGCACTTCAAAATGAACAACACGAGAATACTCCGTCAAACATGCAGAAACACTTATTCAGAGTGTAAACCTGGTTCAGCTGTACTTCGCTATTCATTCGGAGAGAGCTACTGTCTTTGGATTATCATAGAGGAACCATTTTTCATCTCGAGTGATAAGACGATCAAGAAATGCTTCTGTATTGTGCCCGTGAAACAATAACTTGTTAGTGGGGGATCGGCTAGCTTTGTTTTCTTGGGACAGATTATGCATAACACCTGCTCTGCTTACTTTACTAATCTGCTGTAAATATTCTTGGATGGTCGACCAAAGTTGGTTTAGAGTGTTTGACAGTTCCTCGATTGTCTGACACAGATTTGCTTCCAATCTCCCCTTAAAATGTCATTGTCCAAATTTGTTGGTCTTCTTGATCGGAATGAGTCGGAAAGTTTGAAATTATCGAATTTCAACTTAGAAAACCACATTTCGCTTTTACGGACGTCTAATGCGTTTGGATAAATATCGCAAATGTTTTGGTAGCAACCGTTGCGTTACTTCCCTTCTGAATCTTAAAAAAACATACAATGCTGGTGTGTATCTACCTCTTCTAGTATTTGGCTCGCAATTTCACCTAAAACTGCAAAAGAAATTAAGATTTAATTATTTGCAAGTAAATACAAGTACTCTAACCTTAAAATGTCTTTGACGCCATTTTGAAGTACCCAGAGAGCTATGACTAACGAATATCGACATCCGCAGAAACGATATTACTTTCCGGTCCCCCTAATATATATAAATATACTCGAAATAACTTTAATATTGCTGTAAATTGGTACTATTTTGCACATGTTTTATTTATTTTTAAATTATTCATTTCATATGAGACACAAGTCCTGGTGTAACAACATATTAGCCAAATGGTAAAATTTGTTTCAGGGAATAGGGAAGTTTTTATTAAATTCCTCTTTACTTTTTTACCACCGAAAGATGCAAAATATATTACACCTTGCTTAGATTTCTCACCAGCATTGAAATAAAATGTGATTATATTAACATTGAAGCAACAATTCAATGCACGAAAAATATGAAAATTTTAATAAAGAATGAACAAAATTGGGTGTGTATGTATATATATATATATATATATATATATCAAAACAACATACTCTTTTCTTTTTTTATTTCTGTATTTGTTCTTGCATGATTAAATATTAAAATATCCATTCGAATGTAATTTCTTAAGTCGAATAATTTAGAGATAAAGGTAATATGTCTGTTTGTGTGAGAAGTTCATTTTTTATATTAGAGAAACAAAAACTTAATCTACGAAATTTTATTATTTTTATTTTCAACTTCCCCGTTTTGAGAGCCGATGCTAAATAATTAATTCAAAATTAGCTAACAATATTGCGTAGTAAAATTTAAAAGCACGTAACGTCACTTTTGGAAACACGAGCTCTTTTATAATTCATCCAACTAATTTATTTTCATTATTTATTCTTTTATATTTCAAAAGCATTTCCAGTAACTTATCAAGTCCAAATTATGGAAATGAAAATGCATGTCAACCTCGTACATTAGTTTGAATTCAACTAAGCGGTGGGACACGTTCTCTAAAATTAGAAAATTTAATAAAATTTTATTTTTAAATCTAATATTAGCTACCGAAATGACAATGAGTTGAATACTTTGGAGTAATTCACCAAAACATAATAAATTCATTTTCATCACAAGTCTAATTTCTGTTAGATTATTCTTATTTCTAAGTATATTTTATACTCTACTTATCTTATGTTTTCCTTGGGGTACTCAAATTTTCTTGAATATTTTAGAATAAGAAAAGAAACTCACTCCAATAATGAATGTTTTGGCTTAAAGATTATTTAGCAGCATCCTATACAAATACAAAACCTTGTCATTTCCATACACTAATTAGGAATATACATTAAGTGATCGTACAGTTGGAATTCTCTTGGGTAATTTTTAAAAGAAAACCTCATTGTGTTGCTACTGCTGCATCTGTTCGTGCTATGCACGAAAAAATCTATTCAATTTTGTTCTCGTTTGCATCTAAAAAGAAATGACTGATGACTTTATTTCTTATCATGAATTCTATTGAAAATTAAATATAAATAAACTTTTGTTCAATGAATTTTTTTACAATAAGATGTATATAACTACGCGTAGGTAAGATAATTAGTTCAAAATTGATAGAGATTGCGTTGATAATGTAATAAATAATGTAAAGCTAAGGATAGGACATTTTTCCAATACATTTTTTTAAACAAAACCAAAGTTATTACTCAATCTCGGGAAAATTAATTAACTGTTTATATATCATTGTTCCTTTTTGTGTTATTTTTGTTTCAAATATAATTTAAAACTGAAGTAAAATTTAAAAAATTCGCTTTTTGCATCACACTTTAGTTTGATGTTATAAAAGACTGAGGTAAATAAAGCTAATTTTGAACTGAATAGAAATAGAAATATTTGATTTAGAGTTTTTTTCTTAGAATAAGACAGAAATTTTTTATCATAAAAGAAAGAATTATTGTGCATTTCAATATAAGTAGAATGAGATGTTATAATATAAAAACATTACATTAAAAACATTCCGTTTCTGGTAAAAATGATAAACTTTACTTAATAACACATTGTTATAAATTATAAATTTTATTTAATATGAACTTTTAAATACAATAAACATCACTTAAAAATATTTACTATCTAATTATTTATTTGATTGTAAATATTTTTAGCTTTTTATTTATTTAAAACTACTCTGATTATAGAAATTGATAAACTTCTACACCATATTAATTTATGTAAGAAATGTAGCATTTATAAATTTTTATACTGAAAAGTATTTACCAAGAATTTATAATTGTCAATACCAATCTTGACAATATGACTTTGATACTATTACATAAAAGATGATGTTTTAGAGAAGAGAAAAATAGTTCATTTCTAAAAATATAAACATACTTAAAGGATTGATTGGTTTTATTAACGTTGCACTAGAAATAACACGAGGGCTATTGACGAGTAACGAGGACGACATATGAGTAGTAATCCCCCTCTCCAAACTTCTCCACGACATCAAAGAGCGGACTTTCAGTTTCGAATGATTCATCAACCCTACTACAAGGCGGGTCTTTAGTGGCATCAAGACTCTAACATACGACACCCACGAGTCAACGACCAATCGGCAACCACGGCCATTAAAGGAAGTAAATCCGAAGTTTATAATGTACAGCTGTTAGGAATAACTTTGGCTTCTATTTGCAATCATTTTTCAAGACATCTTTTTTAAATTTAGTTGAAAAATCCCTCAATAAGTAAATACTAAGGAAAACAATAACTTTTACTTATATCAAATATTTTTTTAATTTAAAAGATTAAACAATTCCTCGATATCACAAATTGCTTTCACTTATAAACATGATAAAAAATATCGAGATTATCAAGAGATAATCAAGCAAGAAATTGAACTATCCGAAGGAATTAACAGAAGATTTTTTTTTTTTTGTCATTTTTTTTCAATTTTTACACTACTTAAAATATCAAATTTGTATGAGATTCTTCCTGACTTTCATAATTATCATTAATGATTTGAATCACATCATTATATTTAAACATAAAAGTGTTAGCAATTTTAAGCAATACAATGTTATTGGCTTCATTTAAATTAATGTTAAAATATTAACAATTATTTAAATTATATTAATTATTTATTCATCAAAATTTGTTCTCTTTATTGTCACTAAGACTGTTAAGAAATTTTTGACATCAAAATCTAGTTTTAAATGCTAACGAATCATAATAATAGATAATTTAAATTATCAATATATAGAATTTATAATCATTACTTGCAAAATATCACAGTCCAAGAATCCTTTTCCGGGACTTTGGACTACAGACATTCTTGTTAAATAATTGGAAATGTATATATAAAATTATCTGGTTCGTTCTTACGGTTATAGCTTACTATCTTTGGAAGGAAGACGTTTTATCCACTTTCTTTTATTTAAAGCATATTTCCAGTTTAAAAATGAAACATGCATTCTCAAATGGTCTTTCTAACCAATGGAATATGCTTACCATTTATAGTAGGTCTTGGAAAAACTATATCTTTAAATAAAATTGTTAACAATATTTACTTTAACATTTCATTATTTACATTTCAGTATATTTCATCAACGGGGAAAATCCTATTTTAAGTTAATTGACAAAACAAGTCTAGATAAACACTCTTCATTGCTCTTATAAAAGATTCTTAACACACCGAGCATATTGACACATGAATCAAGATAAAAAATAAATGTTTTTAAGAAATTAAGAGGAATTGAAGACTTATGAAATCTTGAATAGTTTATATATATATATATATATATATATATATATATAATACAGAAAGAAATTTCTAATAGAATTATTGAATTAAATAAGAAAATTAATATTAATTGTAATTATGTTAGATTATCTCAAATTTTTAACACCAATGTTTCACAAAAAACAATTAGATAAAGGGAGTATCTAATTGTTCGAATATACATATATTGCTCTCATTGTTAAAAATTATAAAATATCAAAGTTAAATTGGTCTATTAATATTCAACTATTTGCTATTATTAAAAATTGCTCTCGCATAGTGAAATTTTTAATAATAAACATACTTATGCTATTTATAGCTATGATTTCGAAAATCATTTTGATTATATTTACATAGAAGTCTGATCAAAGTTTTAAATGATATTTATAAGAAATGTATTATTAATAATGCTATTGCATAAAAATTTAATTATGTAGTTATTTCAGTTTTGAAACAAAACTATATATTTTATAATAATAAGATTTATAAAGAGATTAAAGATGTACCACAAAGAAGGCCAGCAAGTAATTGTTTTGCCATAATTTTGTTTACACTTTCATAAATATAATTTTTTATTGTAATAATTTGGAATGTATAGATATCTGGAGGATATTAGTTTCTTTCAAATTAATAATAATGATGATGTTACAAATTTCTTATATTTCATCCAGATTAGTTATAGATTTATTGAAAAACAATATCAATATAAATGAAATGGAATACACAGGTAATTCTTAAAAATTGTGCAATATTGAAATTTCGTATAAAATATATTGCCACGAAGCTTGCAAGCACCGATGGCGCAGAGGTAAAACGTTTGCAGTCCGAACGGGAGTTCTCGAGTTCAAAGTCAAGCGTTGACAACATTAAAATTCACTTTAAGGTCTTGTTTATAATTGTTCTCCATTATAATTTCTAAAACTTCCCAGAATGTCCTTTACGTTAGTTGAACAGTGTTCTGAAATATTCTAATGTAATATATATACCTATATCTTTCCTGTCTGAAAATGTTATCAACCAAGTGTAGCTACTTTTAGTCTGTTACTAAATCACATTATTCATTCTTTTGTGTGTTATATTCAACTTGCCGCAATATCTACATGACAGTATAATAGAAGAGATATTTCTTTCAGATTCATAAGCTTCCTTATTCTGAAGTTCTTGAAATATGAATATTTTCGGCATTTTATAACCAAATGGTGCATCATGCCAGACTTGTATCTAAGTCATTAGATATTTATATTAATCTGAATAATTTTAAAAAATAAAATTTATTTGGATGCAGATTTTCCTTTGAATTTTTATTGAAAGTAATTTAAAATATAATAATTATAAATGTTAGTATATATATATATATATATATATCCGTAATGAAAAGCTGAAAAAGGAATCATTGTTTACTAACATTGTAACTTACCTTATATTGTAAAATGCAGTATGATGAAAAATCACACATATGCAAATTGTAGTATTTAACATTGTCATCAAAAATAAATTCTAACTTAAGACTAATGCTTCAGAAATATATTTGAAATATTTCACGAAAAATATTCTTGAAGTAGCAACTTTAATACAAGTTATTCATGCAGAAAAAGGAAGAATTTTGCAAAAAATTATAAAATAAAGAGCAACAATAGCATTCTTCAGCAATTCAATATTACTTGTTTGTTTTAAGAAGACGAGAAAATTGGTAAACCGAGAAATGGAAGATTTTGGTTACAGAAAACAGTAGATAAAAAAAGTTGAAATAAAATAAAATTGGAGCTTCAAATACTGTGTTGCGTTTTGAGAATGTAATTTTAAGCTTGTGTAGAGCCCTAATATTTATTTACTCGTGCTTATTGGGTATTTGTTTGAAAAAAATTACGCCGTAAACTTTGATATATATTATGAATGGAGCAGATCTCTTTTTTTGAAAGTGGTATGCTTTTAAAGTATAAGAATACTTTATGCATCACATTTGTAATCAAAATAAAATATTTCTACATTAATCTTAAGTTTGATTATAACATATCGAAAATGATTTAATATGTGTTGATTCTTTTGCATCTTTCTTTTTGTCACATTAGACCATTTTCCAGATTTCTTCTGGTTTTTCGTCACAAATTTTAACTTATATATATATATATATATATATATATATATATATATATATATATGACATGTCCATCGATAAGGATACCAAACCTAATCCATTAATAGCAACAACCCTTCTTTATCTTCATCTTTTGAACCACATCAAAAGCCATTTTTGACCTTTAGCTTGTCTTTATTAAACGAAATCATCCTTCCAGATCTTTTAAGCTAATCGATCTTGTTTTGCCATGTAAGCATATTAACAACCACTATCGATCCTTTATAAAAACGTAATGAAGTCCGAACGAAATTATAATATATATATATACATATTACATACATATTATTATTACATGTTGTGTTGTTGTGTGTGTGTGCGTGGTGTGTGTGTGTGTGTGTCGTGCGTGCGTGGTGGTGCGTCGTCGTGGTCGTGTGTTTAAGGTCAAACCATGGCTCATTGGATTGGTTCATGTAGTTCCTTAGTTCTGTTGTACATCCGGAGTTACTAGAACATAGTTTTTGTAGAGTGTTTTGTGTGTTTGAATGTATGC
>BMAW01014830.1:184432-231558 GCA_019974015.1 Nephila pilipes
TTTTTTTTTAAATTAAATTTATAATATACAATACACGTATCTGTGATCTATTTGTTTTGTTTTTTTTAATCATTTTCAAAAATTCTGTTCCTTTCTTTGTTTTTTTAAATTCCTTTTTATCGATGACAGTGCAAAATAAAATGACTAAGAAGTAGTCATTAGTCTAAGTTTAATGAACAGTGCGAATTGAGTTTCTACTTGTATTTATAAATTTATCAGGAAAACTGTGTTGAAATATTTGTGAAAGAGCTTTTTCACATTGCAGAAGACATGATCTTACTAAACACTTAAAAACACAGCATCATATAGGAAAAAAAGAAGTTTGTTTTGGGGTCTGAGTTCTGAAAAGAATATATGATTAAGAAAAAGGGAGAAATCAGAGGAAGACAAAATATGTTTGCTAAAGTATATAAAAATAAAAATTGCTGCCTGGATGGTCCTGGAGTCATTGCGTGGTAAAACAAGAGGATAAGACATATTCAAAAAGTAAAATCATGCTTAAAAATTCTAAAAGTAAATTACAGCAAACTCATCAGTGTGTCTACTGATGGAGTGCCTTCAATGCTATATAAAGTTATTTGCACTGCACCTTTGCTTAAATTTTTTTAAAACGTCCTTTACTGAAACACCATTCTATTATATACCAAGAGACACCTTGTGCTAAAACATGAAATATGATACATATTATTTATTGGTTATAAAATTGTGAATAAAATCTGAGAAAAAGCATTAAATAGATGAGAACTCGAAAAATATAGTGAACTATTAGATTTGGAATGTGGTGATCTTAACCTCCATTGAGAAATGCGCAAACTTTCTTGAGGTAGGTACTGAGTAGCTCTTAGAAACTGGAAAATGGTTCGAATAACTAATTTTAATTTGAAGAGCTTTCTGCTGCTCTCAGTAATGAATTTTACACCAAACATTAAAAGACTAGCAAAACCTAAACAGACTCAAAAGTTTTATTAGTGGTAAATAATGTTTATGTGTTGTAATAGATATTGTTTCACATACAATAACGAAGTCATTTTAAAAAGTTAATTAAGTATGTAAACATTCTTCTATTAAAAAGGTTATTAAATCTTACGCCCGGTTAAAACTTTTTCTAGCAAGCAAGAAGAACACATCAATACAAGTTTTAAGCTGATCTGCCTCTCAATACCAACTAATACATTACAGAGTTATTTTCTCCAAGTGAGCCTGTTTGGCAACTGTAGCACCTTCATGAAACAATCACTCTCTCGAACGGAAGATTATTCCAGAAACTATTGTAGATTGGTGCTTCATTAAACTGAAGTAAAATAATTAATTTAACTTCGTGCCTTTTCTTCTCCTTAGTGAAACAGATTCTAATCCTTTTCTCTATTTACAAACCCCCTAACCATGAACGTAAGACTGTATGAACAGCACTCGAGTTTTATGAAAGTTGGTATGAAAAAGGTTGATAACAAAAGTGTACAACTGTGTACATATATATATATATATATGGGGGTGTAATAAAGAGAAATAATGATATGATTTAAATATTAAATAATTTTACAACTAAATGCATCAGAAATATTGTATTGACTTGTATCTTACAAGCGCATATTATAGATTATTTTTTTAATTTTCTATAAACAGCGTAAGTATAGGTTCTTATCCAAGCAATGTAGAAGATAAATTACTTATGATACGTTTACAGTGGATATCGTAATTCGCCATTTATGTTACATAGTTTTACATTGTATTAAAGTATTTGCAAAATCTAATCTTAAAATTAGTCTAGCTAATACACAGCATGATTAATTAACCATGTCTAAATATATGTATATGAAACGTTTTTCATTCCATGTTTGCAATTAAATTATTTAAAATAGAATCTTTACAGACACTAATTATTTTAACATGAACTAAACAGAAGAAATAACGAAACAATTTTGCTAAATACTAAGTAATTGATGTGGAAATTCTCCTCACAATTTTTGTGAAGTTTAATATTTGTTTTCTATTAATAAAACCGTACATCTAGAATTATTACTATTATATCAATATTATTATTATTCTAACTAGTCATTTAACTATGCTCGAGTTTTGACAGTAAATCTGTCATATATTTAAGCTTCAAAAAATGTCATGTTATTCTTGAAGTTACCTTCAATGTTCCCTTGGAAAAATATAATTCAAGTCATTTTTGTAGCTTGCTTTCTGTGTAAAGATATATAGATTATCATACGAGCTCTAAGTGCAATACACCAAAGAGTTCGTAAAATATTTAGTGTTATATTATTTAGCAAATTTAACTCTCATCAAAAAAATTTATATTATCTTTTATCAATGCTTTGGTATTAAGGTGTATTTGGGAAATATTTTTGTTAAAAAAAATTACAAATTAGTGTTCTTTTAAGCGTTATCTTTTATGGTATAATAAAAAAAAAAAACACTAAGAGCATTATATGGTTTTTAACATGCATATAAACAAAGACCATTATTTATTTAATTTGAGTATACTTTTTCCCTCTACGATGTGGTCGTTAAATAACGAGATTGACGCTTATACAGAAGAAGTACGCATGTGCCAAAAGCCAACAACTGACAGCTGTTTAGCGTGAAGCCTCGTCTTTCAAATGCAGGGCCTCTCATTTCGTTTAGGAAATCCGTAAAGCTGTAATCTTTGTTCTCATTAGTTACTTTTTGTTTCCCCGGAAAAATGATAAGTGCAACAATTGTGAAATTTGACTTGAAACTTGGATAAAAACTACTGAATTTATAATTTGTTGAAAGAAGTGTATGACAATAAATGTTTAACACGTGCACGTTTTTTGAATGACTTAGGCGTTTTCAAGACGACTGAGAAGACGTTGAAGATAATTCATGTTCAGGTCACTCATTTACTTCACAAACGGATAACAATATAAAAATCTGATAATCGGTTAAGTATTCGTGCGATTGCAGAGACTGTGTGAATTGACAAAGAATCCATACGGTAAATTTTATGTAACAATTTAAACATACAAAAAGTGTGGGACGCAGTGGTGCCTAAAATTGTCATGTTTAAATAGCAAGAAACTTTCAAAAAACGTGTGTCCTGACATTTAGAATCTCATTGAAAATTACCCACACTTTTTGGATAATAACCTACGATGTATCGTGAGATTTTACTTATGATCCTGAAACGATGCGCCAATCCATGCACTGGAAGAGCTCATCTTCACCAAAAAGGCTTGAATGAGCTAATTAAGTTTCAAAGAATGATGATTGTTTTTTTTTTTTTTTTGATAATCATGAGATTGTGCACCTTCACTGGGTTCTGAAAGTCAAACTATTAATCAACAAAACTGATTTTCCGTTCTTGCTCAACTTCGGGAAAGAAGATAGGGGAAGCGACACGAATGGTTGAAGTGCAAGTCATTCCGTATTGTCACTCAAGAGGTTTCTAGCTAAGTACAGCATCCCTCTGTTAGACCTTCCAACTTATTCGCCGGATCTTGCACCATGCGACTATCATTCTATCTATTTCCTAAGGTGAAATATGCATTGAAAGAACAAAATTTGAGTCCCTTGAAGCTGTGAAAAACAGAGCGGCAAGCGTCCTGCAGGAGTTGAACGAAGAAGACTACCAGTACAGTTTCGAACAATGGAAGATTTGCTTGGAGCGCTGTAGGGATAGTTGAAGGGTGTATATTGAAGGTGATAATAGATAAATATGTAAGAACTCAAAATAAAATATTTTACAGCGTCAATCTCGTTATTTAATACATATTGTATTTTTAAATATCTTTCCTCAGAAATCTATTTTTATATTAATTTAAATGGTAAGCTCCATATGTTTTCATTACATTCGAAGAAATCTCGTTTAGAGAAAGTTTAAATCACGAACGGGTTTATTTGCTTGCTATCCCTCTGTTGAAAAATTGTTTCCAATATTTCTAGGGGGAAAGTTTGTTTGAAATGCATTCTAAAATTAGAACATTCTTAATATTTAGGGTTAATTTTAAAGTATTAGCAGAACCAATTACCGGATTCAAAATCCTAATTCGAAACATAGTCAGTTAAAATTCCTGAACAGAATTTCAGAGATGGATTTAAATTTAAACTTAATTTTTACTATTTAGTTTGTGAAATACTGATTTAAAATCATGACTTTCAAACAAATATTTCAAAACAAGATATGTATTAGAACACTGATGAAATTCATAAATTAGAAAGGATATCTGTTCTATTTGATATATAAAATTTCGCCAGCTTTGAATTCTTAACTACATAGAATGGAAGAGGGAATTTGGCTGTATTAATTCAAAATATTTTTCATTATTAGATACGATAATGAAATAAATAGTATCTTAATGTATTTAAATGAAAATATCACGTAAAATATTCTGTTATTAAATATATAAAATTTCATTTTTATGAGATATATGAGGATTTATAATACTTGCTGAATTCAACAGTACCCAATATACTTCCCAGATCTAAACTTGAAATAATATGCAAAATAAAAATCGAACAACCAAAAAATATAGTTATTATATTGCTCTAGAAAAAACTATATCTTATAAATATGGAAATAATCATAAATAAAACTGTAGCTGATATCTTTCATGCGTGTCAGTAAAAGATTTATTCTCTGTTATCGATATTAAAGACGATATGAAACTAGAGAATTTTATTTTTCAAAACTATTTGATGATAAGTACACTCTATTTTTTTTAAATTCAAAGAAAAAATCTGTACATTTTTTCAGCAATAATCTATGATGTCTACGAAAATATCGTATATTTGCTCTGACATGAAATGGAAGGAAATATTGCAGATGCCGTCAAACATATTTTTTACTTTGTGAAGAAAGAAATAAAATTTATGTTTTAGTATATTCTGTTCTTATACATAAAAAAATAACACATTTATTTTTTACTTTACAGATAAAAATTTTCCCTCGTTAGTATGAAAATAACTCTCATCAGAATAAAGAGTAATTGAACAGAGTTTTTGAATGATATGTAAAATTACTTACTGATTGATAACACAGGATACATGCTGCTAATTTTTATAAAAAGGATTCAAAAGTAAGAGTTAGAAATAAAGTTATTATATTGGATATGAGTTTCAAAATACTTGTAAATTGTTATTTTATTTGGACGTCATAAAAATCTTATGAAAAGTTTGTTAAGCAAATTTTAAGAACGTGATTTATAATTGACTAAACATACGCGAGGCATTTTTAAATAAACAGAATTTACATTAATGTTGATATTATTGTCCATTTATTGCAAGAGAAATTAAGGAATTTTCAAGTGATTAAATAAGAATTTACAAAAATAGTATAGTCTCATATTATTCGTAACATTATTCTAATGTACAATGAAATGTTTCAGTCATATGCAATTATTATACATGACTGTAATAAGTGAAACGTATAATTTGTTTTATAATTAGCTTGTAGACAAAGATTTAAATTAGATTGAATCAAGCATCATATGACTATCAGTTTAAAAATATGTATAATTATGAAGTTAATTTTCTATTATTATTTCCTTTTTTTTATTTGGGGAAAACTTTTTAATATATTTTTAATTGATATTTTTTGTTGTTGTCTTTTTTAATTACTTCTCAAACCTATTTGTTGAATCAGGAAAAATAGAATCAGTTTCAATTCTCTGTACTCTCTTCATAAAACCTCGCAAGTTTTCAGAAATTTTTTATTACTTTTTGCTCCTCCACAATAGTTTGGTGAACTAATGATAATAATGAGGAACTATTTTAGCCGCTAAAATAATTTAAGTACTATTTTTAAAGCACTTTAAAAAAGTTCAGTAAATCTTTCAATATTTTTCAAATCATTTTTCGAGATTATTTTCATAAACTCAAGATCATTACTATTCGACTTCTTGAAAAAGCAAGAGAAAAAACATTTTTCTGAAAACATTTTTTTCTCGCATTTTCTTACTTCATTTGCTTTTGTTGTCTAAACGATTTTTTATCTGTGTATATATCTATATAACGAGATTGAACTAAAATAGGTGATTGGTAAAAAAAAAAGGATAAGATTTTATAAAAATGCATTTGTAGGCGGTGAATGGATTAAAGGTAATATTCTCTGAATATTATTATTATTATTCCACTCAACGAAGAGAAAACTACTGCTTTATTATATGAAATGAGATTATATATATATATATATATATATATATATATATATATATATATATATATCAACCTATTCATTTCTGAATATGTATAATTATTTGTAAATATAAGATGTAATTAAGTAATTTTAAAGCTTCGTTAAGCTGTGAAAACTTATTTTAGCCAAAAAAAACTTTTTTTTGTTTAAGAAGTACTAAATTTTTCTTTTCTTAAAATGGATATTTAGGATGATGATTTATTAGAATATAAAATAACTAGCAAATAAAGATAAAGTTATTTTGATTAAATCGCCTTTTTTTAATTATTGAATCAAGGTTGCATTTAATATTTTTGCATAAATGCTATTATCTTCAAACATTTTAGTATGAAATACTTTGTATCTATCGCCATGAGGAAAATATAATAAAACTGAAATAATTAATAATATTGATATAATTTTAAAAAATGTTTGAAAAATTAATAACTTCTTAACTTTTATCCCTTTTCAATTACTAATGTCGAACATCGTGATAATCATGATTATAATCTTTAATTTTTTTTGCATGTATTAAACTGAAAACATGTTATTTTTATCTGATTTCAATTACATCCTTGGGGCTGCTGTAGCCTAGTGGTATTCTTCGCATACTCATGGCCAACGTTGTTTCCTTTTGTCATGGATTTGAGTCATGATCCCTTCAAAATCTTACGTTTAGAGAGGTTGATGAATGTTAAATTTATCGAGGCTAAAATCCTTCAGTTGGAGTGGTATGGAAGTTATAAGTGAGGAGTCACATCTCAGGTGTTATCCTCGTCACTTGACTGAAATTTAAAATAAATATTACCTGTTGTCAATTTTCCATGAGTTGTTTCTAATTGAGGATGTTAATATAATAATCAATTAATTACATCCCCACATTTTGTTATATACTTTCCAGGATAAAATTTTCTTAGTATGCTTTTTTCTTTAAGAAAATTCAAAGTTCTATGCTAATATTTTCGAGTGAAAGTTTCCTTTTGATTATTTTCAGGTTATTTTTCAGTAAATAAACGTACTTCAGAACTGAAAACAAAATTCTTGTTTACATTAGATCACATTTCTTATCTTCCTTTACTAAATTTATGAAATATTTGCACTGCTTTTCTAAGTCCACCAAAATGTTTAAAAGTTAACCGCATATGCATATGACTCTCTGATGATAAAAAAAAAAGAAACATAGAACGAATCATTCCCCCGTAAGGAAGGCATGAAAATAACTCTAAAAGGAAAAGAAACCAGCAATTTTGGTTAAACTGCTTTCAATATCTGCAATGTTTACATTTTTCAAACAGCAGTCGCTGGTTTATTTTGATGAATGCACTTCCTATTTGTACATGGGAGGAGCATATATTATATATTGCATTTACATATACATGTCTTTTGAAAACATCATCAACTAAATGTAGATGTTGAATAACAGCACTGTCTAAAAACTGTTCTATCGAGATTTGTTGAATTTAATCCATGCATTACGCAAATGGTTTAAATAACCCAACGCCGTTAGAGTTTCAGAATTTCAAATAATATTTTCTTAAGCAGCAAAGCGAGATATATATTTTCTTACCGCAAAGAAATGACATTTTTTCCTTCGAGTAAAAGAAAAAGGTAAATAAATATTTATGTTTCGTATACTATGACCTTCTAGTAAAATTTATTTTAGTTGGTGAATTCAGAAACTTGAAAATTGTGTGGCCGGTTTTTTCCATATAATGTTTGATTTATGAAAATTTTAAAAAGAAAGTATTATAAAAGAGTGATTCGAATAGTTATTTTGAAAAGAAATTTGAAAATAAGGAATATTCATACATTTCTATTTTTGGTTTAAATTCATTATTTTTTTAAATGTTTCCCCCATTCTGAAAAGTTAAAAAATGCAAAATTGATTCATCAGTTATTAAAATTACAAATAATGAGCTTATCAACAAAAAAGAACTAATTATTGTTATTAAATTTTTATGTTAGAAAGGAAATGTTGTAGTTGCTAATTTGATTAAAACAAAAAAAATGTTTCCAAAATGATATATATATATATATATATAATTCCTATTCATGTTCCTTATTATGAATTTTATATTTAGAGTAAAATCTTTTTTAAAACACAATTTTTAAAACTAATTTATAAATTATAGAATATAGAACTACCCTTGATAAAAGTACAGTGTCTAAAAACAAATGTTCACATTTTTTGCTAATATTTATGTTATAAATATTCGAAAACAGAAATTAAATTAAGGATAGTTATTCGTAGTAAAAACAGAATAATGGCGTATTCACTTTTTTCAGAAAGATTTAAAGTTCTCTCTGGAAGGAACGTTTTCCGTGTTGACAATTTTCATTTCCAGATTGTGGTGTATCGGTGCAAAGAATTTTTTTGCACTCATGCATTGATTTTACTATCTTTTATTTGATCAATACTAAAGTGGATCACATATAAGAATATTTTTCTCTTTCTTATTTCAAACTTTTCGCCCATTTTGGGACTTCCGTGCATTTTGTTTCACTGATAAAAGCATTTCCTACCGCTCTGCCGAAGAAAAAGAATAAATTCCATTGGTATGAAAACGTGAGTGGTTTAAAGATATGTTTTGTTAGCCTATTCGCAAACTATATTTTTTCAGAAAAGGAATGATCACCTTAGAAAAGAAATAATATATCAATGTTCTTATCTCGCCGAGATCGTAATACTAGTATCAGGAACACTCAGTTGAAAATGATGATTAAATAGTTTCCTAAAGATATTTTTTATATATTATTTACATTTTTAAACATATTTCATATATGCAAATTTTATTTTTAATGCCAAAATCACTTTAGTTTATTTATTCTTATTAAGAGAGAACACATAAATAAATAAGAGTATCCATATCACACATCCTGATTATAAATCTCATGATAGTTTTTTTTTCCATAACGAAGATAATTTATAATTCTTTAAACAGGGCGTATTAGGACTAATCGTTCAAATTTTGTGGAGAGGTTGGGAAGAATAGCAAAAGAAGACGAATTCACAAATAAAAGAATGACCGTAAACGACCTCATGACGTTATGGAAGTATGGTGTGTATCAACAACTCTCTCTCTCTCTCTCTCTCCACCTTCACGCACAGAGCTGTCTGGCAAATACAGTTGGTTGTTGTTTGACATTTCTTATAAGTTCGAAGAAATTGCCTTAATCATTATTCGTTCAATATCAGCTAACTTACAGTGCTCCAGAAAAGAAAAAAAAACAATTGGAGAACAGTGCTTTTTTCTTCATATGCAGGCTGCGACCCCAAATAACGTGTACCGAGCTATCAAACGTCTATACGTGTTTGTCAACTGCTGTGTGAAATTGCAACATTTTCAAGCAATTATCCATGTTGGCGACAATTGACTGCCAAACGTTTATATGAGCTCATCAACTGCTGTGTTAACATTTTCCAGCAATTATCATGATACAGGTTGGCAACAATTGACAATTGCAGTTAAGGAAGCTATCCTAAAGGCTGTCGAAGAATAATCTAAGTCCAACACTACGAAGCATTGCTCGCCGGTTTGTTTCTTATTCAACAATGTGGATGGTACAGATTAGTTTAATTATCGTCGCACTAGAAGCAACACGAGGGCTATTGGCGACGGACCTCGCAATTTTGAGCCACGGTCAAGTGACGAGGACGAAAATTGAGCTGGCACCCCCCTCTCCTAACAATCACCCCACACCAACGGGAGGACTTTGGGCCCCGACAGATTTAACGTACATCAGCCCCAGCTACAAGGCGGGTCTTTGGCAGTCAAGGATCGAACCCACGACTGAACGAAAACCGCCGGCCACGAATCCGAAGCCTTGACCACTAGGCTACCGCGACCCCCATAGATGGTACTGAAAAAGCATTCAATTTGCAAAGAGAACAGTTCGTCGTACTTCTACGAAGTCACAATGTTAAATTACGACTAGTTGCACTTGTTAGGTAGATTCACGTGTGAACGAGAATTGTGGTACTCACTGTTCCTTACAGCGTTATGTTTTCGTTTGCGCCTATACTTTTCCATGTAAATTCCTCCTGTACTTTCATTTGTAATGTATAATATGTTCAAATGTTTACTCAATGTATAATTTCTTCATGTTTCACAATAAAAGAATAAAACTGAATGATTTTCAAAATTTATTAAATAATAATAATTTGACTATAATTTTTTTTAAGTATAATTTCAAAAATACTTTGCATTTTCCAAAATATATATAATTTATATATCAAGACAAGAATAAACTATTGGGAAAATACTGTGACCGATACTTTTCTAAAAGGCATTAAATATATTTCAATAAAATGTTCCATTATTATTACCATTTTATTCAATTTATTTTGATATTTAAATATTGCACACATAAAAAACTTAGAAACTGTCTTGACACATTTGAAAAATAACTATTATTCCGTACAGTTATGGGATGAACTCATTCAATGGTGGTAAATAAAAATGTTTCGTGTTTTTCGTAAAATTTCTTACGATAAAATTATCTGTCTTGATCTTCCATTTCCACCTTTTTTATCATTCCAATAAATTTCAAAGGTTATTGATAAAATTATTTTATTCGAAACGAAACAAATATCTTCTGAACGATTAAATTTATTACGACTCTATTTTTTTTTCTTTTATATTATTTTCATTTTGAATATTTTCTTTGTGCATATTTTTATTACATATTTTTTTCTTTGCTACTCATCACAAAAAGTAAAAACCGCAGATGTAAAACCAATCTAAGTGATTCTAAGCATTCCATATATTTATTGAGTACTTTTTTTTTGTCTTTAGTAGAGAGTTTTATACAAAGCTTGTGTTCTTTATTTTCTTTCCAGTTTTATATGAAAATTAATGCCTGAATCTATGTCCTTAACAGTTTTCTTATATTACTGTATTTTTAATTGTTAATAATTACTTTTCTTTTTATACGTTTAATGCATCACATCAAAAATATGTTTAACTAACGCCCTAATTGTAATATTTTAATCAACGCCATAAGGATTTAATACTCTTATTACAGCATATTAATCAAAAATAGTTTACACCAGATAATTATATAATCTAATTTTTTATTGCTCAAAAACTTTAATTTTTTTTCACTACACACAGGAACACAATTACGCAGAGATTATTCTATTTGGAAGCAACAAAAAACCTTAATTGGCATAAAAATGATATGCTGACAAAAATACTTCATAAAAATATGTTTGAAAAATATATATTTAAAATATTTTATACGTTTCATGTTTAATTTTGCTACAGAAATCGATGACATCCTTCTTTATATGGCCCCCGTTTTTAATCGGTGTTTTGCTATCAGCACTTTTATCGATCCTTCTTCATGTGTTGATAAAGGCGCTGAAGCAAAGTGCAGATGATTTTTTTTTTGATTAAATAATTCTTTATTATATACTCTTCATTTAAAATTCAAAACATACTTGTAAATATTATTGGTGAATAAAATATTTTACGTGAAACAACTATCTTCATAATTTAAAAGATTTTTTAATTCGAAATAATTTTAGACAAATAATTATATTTAATTATGATTTTTTTGAGATTCTGAAAAGTGCACAAAGCTTAAATATTACCAAATATACCTCTATTGTAGGTACTGAATGTTTGATTTCGGAAAAACTATGAACGTAAATTTGAATATTGCTATAAGGAAGAATTGAGATCGGATATATATTAATTTATCTTTTTAGTGCTTCTCTACAATTTTCATTTCTATTATATTTATTTTTAAAAAAAGAAAAAAAAAATATTTTTAATCTTAAAATTATTTTTCTGATTCAAAATTTTGCTTAAAAGCTACAAAATGACATATACTCTCGCATAGTAAAAATTTAAACATAGAATTTTAATTATTTTGATAATTTATTATTTCATTTATTTTGATTATTAAATTATTATATTATTTATTTATTTTGATAACTTATGTTATTTTGAAAATAATAATCGTGATACAGAATTTACAATTATTTTTTATCTATAAGACCAAATTCCTTCAATTTTTTTATAGAATGGGTAGAAAGTTTTATCATTTTTAAGTCTAGAAATAATCATTTTAGTTTTTAATCATAAGAAAGATTAAGTACGTATGTCAATAATGAAGGAAAAGGTAATCACTTAAAGTTTAATTAATTTTTAAAGAGGTCTTGTGTAGATGCAAAGAATTTATAAAACATGTGGATGTTGAATGATAAAAATATATAAACAATTTATAGAAGTATGTAAACAACTTATAGATATTATAAGAAGTTCAAAGGCAAAAAGTTAGATAACTAAAGTAAAAGGATAATAACACAAACCGTTTTAATATTAGTTTTAAGGCTTTATAACAAATTCCGTACTATTATTACTCACTCTTTTATTTTACATCGATATTAATAAAAATAAAACTTCTTAAAATTAAAAAAATTAAGACAATTTCATCAATTTCCCTTTAAAAAATTTAAAAACTGTACGTAATTAACTTGAATTAATTTTTATACTTGAACTTATATGTAGTTTAAAATATTGATTACAAAAGAATATTTAGTATTGATCTAGATAAATAGAAAGCATAAAATTTCTAACAAAAAATTAAATTCAAAAAATGTCCTCGATAAAAATTTGAAAATTTTACATTCTTTTGAAAGAATCTGAAATTTTGTAGCCTAATCGAGAAATAATGCTCTGTAGAGAATAAAAAATTTGCACGACAAAAATTAAACTATTATTTCTTATTCATCCATCATTTTGTTCCATTATTTCTTACTGTCTTCAGATATAAGTTTATTGTTTTATTACTTTTGTAATATTTTTTTATCTTGAAATATTGAAAAATAACTTTATTTTATTCCTTCAGTTCAAAGGAAAAGTTAAGGTAATAGGCAATCGTAATGATGAAATAGGTAAAATCTAAGGTAATTGTAATGACGAATACTAAATTCGCCGTGCAACGTTAAAAATGGATTGCGATACTTTCACAATGCAAAACAATGTTTTAACTATATATATATATACGTAAATTATGAAAATTTGAAACGTACAATAGAAATATATCACAAAGTAAAAAATATTACAATTATTGCAAAAAATAAACACAACTAGAACTATTAATACTTATTAAGTAAATACATTTTTATGAAGAAAAATCAATATTTTATTAATTAAATACATCCAACTCATTTTTAATTTTGAAATATCCATGAATTGTAAAATGACAAAAAGAGTAGAAATTTTCTTGGAATCAAGAACACAGAAAAAAAGACAATAATTCAAATTAAACTTACTAAAGTATTTCAAATAAACATTGGCCCAAACATAATGAGCATTAGCTTTATCTACAATAATATTAAACTTTTAAGAAACAAAATATTACTCTGTAATACAAAAACTAAGATAACGTCTCATAAGACTTCTACCAATTATAACATTAAAATTGAAAAATAATTATTATAAAACTACTAAAAGCACAAATTCCAAACTCTCTAAGAGATAAAATTAAAAATATTTCATGTAATTTAAATTTTATGAAACACACATATTTTTATTTAAAATTATAAATTTAATTTTATAAACATCAAACTCATATCGTCTTCTATTTGCTAAAATTAGGATTAAAAGGGTAATCAATAAAACTAAAATTGATTATTCTCTACAGCATTGATTTAAGAAATTTAGACTTTAATTTTTTTTAATTTGTTAAATACACACACACACAACAACACACACACAAAACACACACACACACACATTATATATATATATATATATATATATATATATATATATATAAAGAGTATAGTATATATATATATATATATATATGGTATATATATATATATATATATATATATGTAGAAGGAAGTGTTCCATCCTGCGAGGAAAGAGGGCATCAAGGTGCAATGTCACCGACGAAGGAAGTCAGTGGGAAGGAGTGTCACCTCCGATCGCGTTCGAAAGATGAATCTAGCGAACTTTCTTTTAAGGACTGTTCCTAAGTTTTACATTGTAACCGTCTTTTTGAAAAACTTTTTGTTCATTTTGTGAACAGCATTTTTTCCAGTTAGTTACACACGTGTTTCACTCGCAAGCACAAGTCTTTTCTCTCTATACACACATACACACGCACATATATATATATATATATATATAAGATAAAACATTGGATTTATTATTAAAAAACATGAAAGTAAGAAAACAATTAAAATCCAAAATCAACAAAAAAAAACATATTTATAGAACTAGGTAAAAAAGATGAATAAAAATTGAATCAAATTTGAAACTAAATGAATAATTTGAATACCGAACAAAACAAAACTTGCATATTCAGACTGGGACTGAATTGTGGGGTTAAACTAATTCTATGGTACCAACACTCCTCCAATGCATTTTGTTGGGTAAAAATGGATTACTCCAAAATTCAATTTGTAATTTAAAGAAAAGAAACAAGAAACGAAGAAGGAAAAAATGAAAGGCGAGATATCTCAATTACTAATTATTTTCAAAAACAGTTGTTTTCCAAGCTATATTCTTCACCTAAACACTTTCCAATTAATATTTTTTAATGAAAAACCATCTATTAAAATATCCAATTAAGAATTATCCAATTAAAAATTATCCAATTAAAAATTTAAGAGCTTTTTCCAAAACAATAAAACCGTATAATTAAATACTTCTAGTTAAAGATTTAAAACATTAAAAACTACATACCCGAATCCATGTTTTTCATGAAAAATCAATTCAAATTTCACAATTGTAAAGGCAAAAAAATCACATCTTTCACAAGTGATCATGACCCACAGTGCAATAGACTAGGAAATTTTTAAATGATGATGTCCACTACCATGCACTGTTGCCAGATAAAAATTGGAAATCAATAGTATTTAATTAATTGGAGTGTAAAAAGATTCAATATAGAATATTTAATAAAAATTCACCAATAATAATCCAGTAATGTCCAGAAAACATATCAAATGATACATAAATCACAATTTTATTTGTTAAATTATTTGAAATCCAATTGAGTGAAATATGTGTCTGTAAATGTGTAATAATACAGAAATGTTTCAAAATATCTTCACAGCTAGACCACTAACTAAGTTGTCTTTGTGATCCTAATGTTTTGAGATGGATTTGTTTTTGAAACGAAAGTTCGAGAATTCATGAATGTCCTTATGCATAAGATTACTTTTTTGAATATGTTACAAATCCAATAGATATTAGAGTCAGTTCTTACTCCAAGATGTAAATATTAAAATTTCATATAAAACAATTTATGAAATAAAGATTCTAGTGAGAGAATCATTATAATATAAAAAAATTATAATATAAAAAAATTATAATATAAAATTTTTTTAGATAAAGTACAATTTACATAATAGTATTTCAATACCTTCTTGAGTCACCTAAGAACTCCTCATGGGAAATCTTAAAAACACATCAAAATAAACCATCATATAAATTATTGGTAATATATCTTTCTAAAAAACCTAATGGATAATAGCATTCTTTACATTCTCTTATAAATTTCTTAATATTATTGAATATATCTTTATCATTTGTAACTAGCAGTTTATTACGTTGCAAAAAATTTAATATAATTTTTCTGCATATGGATAAATGAATATTACTTTCCCAGTAAGGCATTTTAATTATTTTAAGCCCGAATGCATCTCCTTTATCAAATAAATTACTATAAATGATGTGATCCTTTAGCAGTAGCGCTGTATCCAAATATTCTGCCCCACCCGTATCTGAATTTGTCTTCAATAAAATTAAATAATTAGGATAAAAATCAATGTTCGGCTTAAAATCTTTACATTTACAAAAAATTATTAGGTCGTCTATATAGCTACATAAAACATAAAGAGAGTTGTTCAAATGGTTTGATACATAAAAGTGTAAATCTAGTGTGTGTGCGTGCGTGCTTGCGTGTGTGTGTGCGTAGGTAAAATTATATTTCATTAAAAATAATAAATAATTGAGAATATTTAAAAATTATATGAAATGAATTAACTAAATAAAATCTGCCACGCGAATGTTTCTAAGTCATAAATGAAAAAAAAAACATAAGAATGTTTACGCCTATAAATGGAGCTGATAACTTTGTTGCAAGTATGATAAGAAATTTTGTAGATAGTGTACTAAGGTAGTTCGGTAGGTATTTAGGTAGTGTACTTAGGGTTCCAATTAAAAAAAACTATTGATATCTGTACTTATTCATAAGTGGATTTTCAGAAGTCTTAAATATATTTAAAATTCTAAATGTAGAAGAAAGGCTTAATGAGACTGACTGAAATCTTAATTATTTTATGCTGTCTTATCTTTATTTTACTGAAACGTACACAGTTATCTAGATTTTAGTAAATAATAAAAAATACATGATAATTATCTTACTTTCACTAATTAAGTATATATCCTTGAAATGAAAGTCAATTTAATTTAGTTATAAATAGGAAGTATGAATTATTAAGTATTGTTAGCTGGGGGAGGGATGTCAAGTCGTGGCGTAATTTAACGTATATCACTCAGATCTCTATACACTGACATCTAACAAGGCTTGTTTAGCCATACAGGTATATGAAAATTTTAATAATTCGCTACAGATGGCTAACTATTTTACTTTCGGGTTGTATTCATAATTACAGAGCAATGTTTCAATGTATTATTAAAGTATAATTTTGAATAATGATATGATTTTTGTTTTTCGCGTATTAAAATTACGAATTTAGTTTCATATTATATTCAGATTGTTTGATATAGAACTTATACCATAAAAGTAATTAAATTATACTTGTCTTTTACATGTGATGTTTGAATTCAATACTGCTTAAAGTGAATCATTTTTTAAATTGAAATTTAATTAGTAAAAAACTAAAATCTAATCTAGAAAGATTACTTTTTTAGTGAAAGACTAAAATTTTGATACCACTTTGACGAAATTTATTAAGTATTGTACTTTTTACTCGTTAATTTTTCTTATGTTTTAAAGAAAGAAAATATACTTTTATAAAGTAACTACGTATATATATATATATATCTGTGTGCGTATGTGTGTGTATGTGTGTGTGTGAATTTCTTTAATAAGTTTTAACAATACACATATTTTATATACAAAAACAAACATAGACTATATAAAACTGTACAGTTATGCCTTACTTCAATTATTAATAAGAGTTCTCACGTATCTTTTATTAATAATGTATTTGCATTTCATAAATATTAAAAAACAGATTTCCTTCTTAGTTACATCTCCTTATACATCAAAATTAACTTTAAATGGTTTATCATGAAAAATGAGCTCGTCGTCAAAATTCGTAGCATCGAAATGGAAGCATGGTAAGAAAATGCAAATTAAGAAATTGTTTCGCTTTTTTCAGGTTTGCAATTTACTAATATTTCTGCCTTGTTGGTGCTAATGATGTATGCAAAAAGTGATTTATCGCTCCGCTAAGGACCCTTTAAACGATTCCCCTAAAGTGTTTAATTTTTAATTCGAACTAATGTATCTGGATTAAGCCAATAGATTTAAAAAATAAGAATGCCTTTACTTAAAAAAAACTGACAGCCATTTGAATAGTTGGACATCTTTCAGAACGGTCACATCGTTGGGCAGCATGAATTACGCGTCATATCGGTCACGCAGATTATGAAGATTTACACTGCGTGAGAATTAGGAACAAGGAAACTATCGTTCATACCAAGTAGCATCATTAAAATCTACGTGGAATACCAGTAGAGAAAATCTAAAAATTATCCTCCTCAATATAGGATATTATGCTAACAGAAATGCTATCTTTGTATCATCCTGTAAACATCAGTGTCATTAACAGATGGTTGCATACTTCAAGATTGTTTGCGCGGAGACTATTACGAAGTTTGCCTTTGATGTTGTAATAGCAATGCCACCAGAAACTGCTGTAGTGCTGATAAAGAGCATTATGGGATCGTGCGGAATGGCATTATTTTTAGTGATGAGTTTCGCTTTTGACTTGGTGAGGAGATAACTCTCTCCCATTGAGAAGGCAGCTTGGGTAGGCCCTAGCAGATGATATATGGCCACTCGTCACATATCTAGACATCAGGGTTAAATAGTGTAAGAGTTTCTTCTTACGAAGCTCGGTGACATTGCATTTACTCAAAGCCCTTTCGGCGGCCTGTTGATAAGTTAGTTAATGGCCCTCGCCCAGTGACTATTCTTTCTGTGAGCTCCCATCCCAGTCCTCTATTTCAACAAGAGAACGTTTGTATTCATTCCATTGCCATCTCAAGAACTCTTGCCCAGTAACAACGGAAGATTCCTCATTCGTAGAATATTTATGCGATTTTATGAGCTGTTATATTAAGACTCCACCACTATCTCAAAATTTACAAGATCTATGGGCCAAAGTTTAGTCAGCATGGGAAGAATTGAGTCTAAGAGTGTCTACGATTTCATGCTCTCACGTGTGGCAGATTATATAAGAAATAATGGTGATCTAACGACCTATTGAGAGTTGTAATAATTTTGTATATTGACCAATACTTTTTTTTATATCCACTCTTAGTTTGTAATAATTTCTTGTTGTTGGCGAGTACTAATTTATTTCAAATATCATTTCAATGTGATTATTCCTTCTAGAATCAGCCAATTTTTTTTGAAGATGAGTGCAATATTTTCGAGTAACTACTTTTAATTTTTCAAAAAATTTAATACTTATGTTTGTGACCAGAAATATATAACAATATTCTATTCAAAATAACAAAGAATATGGAACGGTATAAAAGATGGAAAAAGTTAAATTTTTTTGTTACATTTAAAACTTTATAGTAATGTTAAAAATATTTTACTATCCCATACAGAGCAATTATTATTCACATAGTCTACAGATCTGCATTTTTCATTTAAAATGTATTTCTTTCTTAAAATACTTTATCTTTAATAGATTTATGTTATTAATTTTCCTTATACAGAACCAATAATTTTAAAAATTTGACTAGTCACTGAAGATTCCCTCATATATTTATTATATTTCAGCAAATATATATATATATATATACACAGGAAGAAATTTCGTCAAATCCTGAACTTAATTAACTCTAAAATTTTACATAATTTCTAATTGATAATGAACATTACACAATTTGAAACAGAAATGTAACTGATTAATATAATTAAACATTAATGGACTTATATACATTTTAATTAAGAGCTATAGTGTCATTTTTATACATATCTCAGCTTTCCTGATACACGGATAAATTTATTTCTTCAATACACTTCGTAAATCGATTTCTAATTTCTTATAAAATATAGGTAACATTCTATTGCATTACTTTATAATAAGCAATATTGACACATTCCTTCCAATAATCAAATAAAAGTCTGTCATATGAAATTCATTTCCAACTGGAAGTAAAGTTCTACAAATAGTATGTTATGTGTATGCATTCTGCAATGAATCTTCTTGACAGCCAGAAAGATGGACGTGAAGGTAAGAGTTCGAAAGGACATCGAACATGTAATAGAATTCTAAGATGTCGTATGAAAGTGGAGAAGAGTTTGTCAGAGAGATTTATGTTCCGGAATATAAACGATTCGCTTGATACGTTGCGGATAGTTGTCTATATGAAAAGCCTCCTTTCAGTTCGTAGATCTCAGAAGAAAACTTACACATGTGCGTTTACGATAGTTGTGAAACGAAAGATTCATTTTTTACTTCATCTGCGGTAAAAAATGATTTTATGTAATGTTTGCACTTGTATAGTGAAAGTATTTATAGAATGTTATATAAATATTTATTTTGAACATTTTCTATTAGGATCATTCCTTTCCACGTGCTTGCAATTATCAACCTTTTTTTTTTTTTTTTATCATTTAAGTGTTAAATAGATAAAATACCTAATGTTGGTAAAAAGTGGATTTTTTTAAAATACTTTGTACTGTGATTATAGAAAACAATTTTAGAAATGAATTTTTATCAAATCTCATTCATTATTCTTGATAAAAAATATATAAATAGAAATTAAAGGAATTTTTAATAAAAAATAATTATTTAAGAAATTTATTTTTGTTCCTAATCACTATAGTTGGCCGTTTATTTTTAAGTTTAAATTAATTTTTGAATTAACTTTAAAGTTTTTCTTTTAGAGAAATTTGAAACATATTGTCGATTAAAGTAATTTTTAATATTTCTACATCTTTTACAGATAGACAACGACTAGACTCAGAAATTATAGTATATGTGATATGAAAAAAAAAGGATAATCAAATTTTAAGAAAAATATTGCTTGAAGTAAAAGAAAATATGACATGAATGATAATAATAAGCTGCTTGTAATATGATAATAATAAACTCTAGGTATTTGTTTTGAAAGTTAATCTAAAAAAAGCAGAAGGTATTGTATTGATAAAAAAAATGCGAAGTTGAATTCTGAAACTTTGAATACAATTAGAAATCGAAAGCGTAACGTGCATGAGTGATAGTTTAATTACGTCACATTTTGAAACAAATCGAGAGCTATCCGATAAGTCTGTCAAGATAATTGCGATGTACTTCGTAAATTTGGATCACGGTCAAGTGTGTGTGTGTGTGTGTGTGTGTGAAGAGAACAACGTCTGAACTGATTCTCCATTTTCTTAACTTCCACATTATACCATTTTGAGGACACTGAGCCCAGGCAGATTTAACATGCATGCGCCTGCTATGCAACAAATCTTCAATTGAATCGGGACACGAATACATGGCTGGACTGAATTATCACCCACCACGTGCTCGTTGTCATGATCTGTCGTCTAGCGGCAGCATTGTAACGTGATATACAGGCACAGAAGTGAAATTAAATAAAATTTCTATTAAATGTTGCATAGAAAATCAACAAATGATAATTTATCGCACTTTATCTTGGATCTATTATCGTATTTGTTGATTATTTTTATTGCATTTTTGTTTTTGGAAAACAAAATATGAAATCTATGTTAAAGGAGTTAAATTGAAAGCCGCATCTATATAATGTTTTACTAATAATAATTGCAGTATGATTGCGAAATGTTGGAATTATAACATACTAAACGAATTGGAATTTCGCATAAACCTCATTCTTCTGAATTCTTTAAAGAAATGTAAATTAAAAACGGTTTCAAAGTAAATTAAAGAAAAAAACATCCTACACCTACATTTCGTTGAAATGTAATATTCTAAGAGGCGGATTGCAAGCTTTAAACTTTTCACTGTGTGTTTCCAATACCAGCGTTTATTTTTATATAATCATCAATACCAATAAAATACCACTTTTCCACTCATGTTAATGGAATATGAAGTTCTGTTGATAAGTACACGCTAAAATTGAGTATAATAAATAAATACGAGTAACTTCCCCGGAGCACATTTTGATAACACGATTTCGCTTTGACACATTTTGAGAGTTGGAGAAATCCGCATACAAGTACAACACAGCATCCTAAAACACGGTTTCACTCTAAAATATTTCTGGAATAAGATCAATCTACATGCTGTCTCTGAAGTTTATAAAAACAAAATTCGAAACTTAACACAGAGCGAGATAAGAACTTTTATACGCATAAAACATTTTATTAGAAATTTCTCATTGAGCACGTCTTATCAGATTTGCCTGAGAGTCTTAGAATTTATTAAAATTTGAATCCAATTATATTCATCGAGTATGTATGGAAATGAATATTCTTTCATTGAAAGAAGAATAAAATTTGAGAAAATTTCACCAGTATTCACAGCGTATCAAAAAATTATAAGAATCTCTAAGGCAAGTAATCTAAAAAAAGAATAGATACCTCTGAAATAATAATCTAAGATATCAAAACATAAAAATCAAGATAATGTTGAAATAGGTTCAATGGATCAGGATATCTTATCGAAGCGAAAAATGATCTCAGTTAATGAGACTTATTACTACTGACGAAGAAAACAATATTTAGTAATTTTTAATGCGTATTGATATAGATTGCTTATAAACGTCCCATTTAAAAGACAACCGTCGCGAGGAGACTCGTAATTTTGTACTTCTGTCAAGTGAAGAGGACAACATCTGAGTTGGCACCTTCCTCTCCACACTTCCACATCACGACAACAGGAGTACTTGGAGACAAATTTAACATGCCTCAATCCCACTACACGCCGGATCTGTAGGAACATCAGGACTAGAACCAAGACTCTTATTAATTCATATAATACTTTTGATTAAAATTGCTTTAATAAACATATATTTTCAAATTATAAAATTATAATTGGTTGCTTTTCTAAATTTTTGGGCCTAAATCTTTTTTTTTTAAATCAATTATTTTTTTCGCAAGCTATGGGTTCACATAATATGATACAGGGTGATCAATTTAAAAGAGTACCCGTCGATTTTTCTTATTGCTCTAAACTCTGACGGATGTGGCAACTATTCTAACACTTAAGTATAATTGTTTGAGCCTTGTTTAAGTGTGGGAGACAATTTCCAATACTGTTGGACTGTTACAATTTTATTTGTGAGGTAAAACAAAAAAATAGAGACGCACAATGTTACTGAATCCTGTAATAATTTTATTTTTAAATAAACAAAATTTAATTCAAATTCTTATTAGCATTCCTTACAGGAAATGTTGAAAAAGTTCCCCAGCATTTTGAAAGCAAACATTAACACGTCGAACCAAGTTTTTTGACACACTTCACTACATTCTTGGTATTATTGACGAGATTTCTTAATCAAGTAAGCGATTTACTTAAATCATGTGTGCAGAATCGGATTAAAAATTATTTAGGAAGTCCACACGAATTTATGTTTAAAAAACGAGTTTTCGCATTTAGAAAGTGAAAATAATTTACACCTGCATATAAAATATAAACGTATTAAAAGTATTCCTACATGTATTATAGATGTGAATAATACAAAAAACAAACAGGTTCTCTTTTAAAATGATCACCCTGTATTTTTAGGAATGCGAAAACTGTGTTAAGCGGGAGAGGATACCTGTATATTTTGTAAGATTATTGTATTTTAGAAATATGGGTTGAAAAACATCTCAGTAAGTTTAATCACATAATACTTCATTTAACTAATCTTCTTAAGTTCAGCTGAATAAAAAAAAGAATATTGTTTCTAATAGGCTTATAAAATTAAAAATACCCAAAAATATTCCTTTATTAATTTGATTTTTATTGTAACAAGCTTAGCTTGCTACTAAAAACGGTAACGCAAACCGACTTTCTATACGCTATAAAATTTAAGAATCATATCATATAAAAAATAAGAACCATATTCACGTGTGATCAAGTAAATAGTGAAAAATAAATTAAAAAAGTCTTCAAAAAATATTCTTTCTGAGAGGTCTTTTCTGTGAGACCGCAAGCCATCAATTGGCTGATTAATCAAGATATTCATAGAAATTCGTATTGTTTCTCGTTTCTTAGCAAAAAATTAAAATTCAAATAATTTTACCAGTGAGACAAAACTCATGAAAATTAATATTATTCATAAGAATTACGTTACGGTAAGAAACAGAAGGAATACATCCAAGGCTGTAGGAAAAACACACACACTCTACAAAGTTTAACAAAATTTTTACTTAAAAACCTATTTATAAATTCATTCATTCATTTTTATTATTCAGCTTTTCTAAGGAGAAAACTAGTATATTTATCAAATAAAAATAATTTTTGATGAAATAACAATATTTAATTCTTTAATGCATCGATAACTGAATTATACAAAAAATGCTGAATATTAATGTTATTGTTGCTAAGCTCAAAATTGGGATAACTCTTAAGGGCTCAAAGGGAACCAATATTTAATGTTAATTAACAAGTTAATAGACAAGGAACCATTAATTAACTTTTAAAAAGTCTGCTATGAGTTTTTTTTTTTTTTTTTTTTTTTTGGCAAATCGAGATTATCAGCTTAAAATTAGTTGAAATTTTAATTTTCGTAAATTTTTTCTTGAATCCTTTATAGGGAATTTAAAAATAAACTGTCTTAAACTTTTGATGATACAAAATTTTCTACTCAACTCATTTTAAAATATTTGCACCAATTGAATGAATTTTTTTTTGGAAAGATATCATAAAACTATTAAGGAATTGGCATAAGTTGAAATATTATTGGAAATGTAAATCGGTAAATACAATTACTGAAAAAGATAAGTGTAACAATTCAAAATTTTAATGTATTTCTTTTCCTTGAGTTATAAAATAATTATATTGTTAATTATCATACAATTATCTTTATTAGTTCATGAAAAATTCAAGCTCTCACTTGCAATCAGGAGATTACTAATGTTGAGGGAATATGCACAAGTTTATAATACCTAAATTTATTTATCCACTTATAACTCATTATTAGAAAATGGGGAAAATATCAAGAATATAAATTAACTAAACGTGTTTCTTTTTCGAAAATCACTTACAGTACATATTGAAACCGAAAGTTATTTGATGACTGAAACCGAAAATGCACATTGGATACGTAGATTATTTCTTATATAGTTCAGAAACATACGAATATTGAAAAGAGAAAATGTTTTTAAAAGTAAATTAGATTAATTACATAACTTATTAATGTCATTGTTTACTTCCGTTTGATTTGTCAACATTGATATTAATTTTATCCAGACACAATTAAAATTGAGTAAGTTACTAATGTGTCCATTTTTTTTATCTAAAATAATATTTCCCTCGAAAAAATGAATGCAAAACTTTGGACTTTTAAATCACCCTCCCTCCCCTGTAGATAGTTCTTTTTTTCTTTTTTGGGACTGGATCTCTAATCAACGCCAATAATTCAAAATGCTTATGAGCAGCAAATTAAGCATAGTATAATATAAATTGAAAAAAAAATGTTTTTCAATTTCCTATATTTTTTCAATTATATAGTGTCGTTGTCAACCTTATCATGGTTATTTCTTATGTTCAGTATCTTTTGCTGCATATTTTAAAAAACAAAAAAAATTTCATATTTTCAAAAGATTCATGTTTTTGAAACACTTGAATTATCAAAGTTTCTCTAAATGGTAAACCGCATTTTCTCTTTCCTTCTGATGACACAAGGTATTTGATTTCGATATTCTTTAAGTGCTGGAAATTTAAGCAGGTATATTAAATAACTTTTGGAGATGAGTGCAAGTAAAGATCTTGAATACGCTTTAAAAGCTTTAAAGATTTAACGTAATAGTTATTCTAAAATTTATTTCATGACTATTTGAAGTCAAATGTTTCTTATTGTACTGCTAAATCATTTTATAACAACTAAATCCTTTTATTTTAGACTGATTGATCTAAAGCTTTTCCAACAATAAAAAAAAATTAATACACATAAATTTAGTTACATTAAAAACATTATCAATGATTTAAATTTTTTATTTGGGGTTATGCCATTTTTGTAAAAATTAGTTGCTTGTTTACCTATTTTAATGAAATTTTGAAATAGGATAAAAATAACTTTTTTTCTCTAAGATACAAATATTTATTTCTAAACAAGTTCAATATACTCCTCCCTTTAATTCTTTCGAAACCAATTTCACACTTGACACCATTAATTGTTCTCCTATCTTAAAAACACGATCATAATACAACCTCAGATTCTCCTTAACAGATATTGCAGCTTATCGCAATCACTTCTATTGTTTGCCATTCGTTTATCTATCAGGGGGCGAACCCAAAGACTCGAACAAAACTTCCGTGTCGGTAGCTCTCGTTCCTTTTTTACAATTTATGCTTAGCCAAGAGCATACAAAAAATTTTCACCATGAATGAACTTCTCGTTACTCGTTTGATTTGCATGTTCCTGCTCCTTATAGGCACCTTATTTTTTGGTATTTTGCCGGTATACGTCAAAAAAACTTTATTCAAGTGTGAATGTAATAGTGAAACTTGTAAGATATCATGTAGAGCAAGGAAAGGTAAGCTGATTACTTCTTTTCTCATATACTTCGGTGGCGGTGTTCTACTCGGAACCACTTTTCTCCATCTTCTACCCGAGTCCAGAGAAGCTTTCGAAGACCACCACCATGAGGCAAACGCTTCAACCAACACAACTGGTGACGACGACGATGACCATCACGAATCCTTTCCTATTCCAGAATTTATCGTCTGTTGTGGTTTCTTTGCCGTGTATCTTTTCGAAGAGATAGTGCACTTTTTCTTTGGCGGGCACACCCATGTACCCAGTGAAAACAAAGCATTGAGATCCTTCTCAACAACTAGTGCATGCAGTAATGCCGTTCCATGTATTGAAAGTGGTCTTACCGGATCTGGTAAACACAAACCATCTACAACTGATGTTCAGCAAATCATTCAATCCTCTGCAAGTCTGGTCAAAAACGATCACCGCCATGAAACATCTTCATTTTCTCTAACCGGTCTGCTAACCGTTGCTGCCCTGTCTTTCCATTCCTTGTTTGAAGGTTTTGCTATTGGTCTCCGTCCAGATGCTGTCAGTACATGGATAGTTTTTGCTGCCATATCCGTCCACAAATTTGTTATTGCTTTCGTTGTTGGTCTTGAAGTGCTCGCCACTGGTGGCAAGAATACACATGTGTACAGCTACATGAGTGTATTTTCTTTCATGTCTCCATTAGGAATGGCCATTGCAATGATTACCCAAAGTAATCTGGAAGACAGTAACCCAATGACTGTAAGTGTTTTAAATGCTATCGCAACAGGTACCCTGTTATACGTCACCTTCTTTGAAATCCTTCAGAGGGATGAACATAAAGAAATTGCTACTTGGTTGCAGCTTATTGCTACCTCAGCAGGATTTGTAGTTATGTGCATTATGCAATTTGGAAGCACTTTTGCTTGATAAATGTTTTTTTTTAATGACACCAGTTTATTGTGACTCCTGTTCACTGTATATTCTAGTCTTTCGTTGTGAATACAGCGAATTTTTATTAAATTTTTAAATAAATAATCACTGTAAATATAAAATTTTCTGTTTCTTGTGTATGTTTTTGGTCATGTGGAAGAAATTTTTGATATATTTGTGAAGTGTTGCATTTTGTAAAAATATTATTTTTAAGGTTGCTTTTCATTATTCAGAGCATGAAATGTAAATTATTGCTTAGTGTACAAAGTTTTTGCTTTTGTTATTTCGTATATGTTTGTATAAAAGTTATATGAAACTTTTTGCAAGTACATGAACTCTTAATTATTTTACTCTAATTTTTTTAAAAAAAAATTTCTTTGGCTATCAAAATAAAAGCTTTTCCTCCTTTCTTTAAATATTATACAGAGGAAATAACTTTATTTGACGTTGGAAAAAATAAAACCTCCAGTATTAAATAGATATAAGTAATTTAAAGTATTTTGTTTAAATTTAATTATATTCTACATATAACATTTAATAAAATTTTCAAATAAAAAAGGATAAAGAAGTATTGATTAAGTATATATAATTTGTATTTATTGAAGATCACACTTATTCATACTATTTTAAAATTAACTTTTATATATTACTTTAAAAGAAATTCAATAATAAAAGAATATATTTAGGATAGATAGTAACTTATTACTTTTATCTTTATTTCTAAGCCTCATTCTGCTATCTGAGAGAGACTTTATTTACTTCTTCCTTTCAGATAAGCAGAGAGTAAGATACAAAGAATATTCTTCAACATCATGTTTCTACTGCGAAATAATAGATAGAAGTTCTCATTCGAGCTATAATCTTAGACCTTGGATAACAATTATTAATAGGGATAATGTATTTGCTCAATATTTTTATTTAGATTGTACATTTTAGGTCTTACATTTTTCTTGAAATTTTTTTGTGCTTTTATATAAAACAAGTCTAAAAATCGATTGAAAGTTTATCAATTGTGAGAGAAAATTATTAAATAAGTCTTAAAATGTTTCCCATAAAATTATAGATCCCTTCGTTTACAAATCATTCCAAATAAGGAGCATTGTCTTTTTAATATATATATATATATATATATATATATACCTATTCTTTGAAATTGTATTTTCAGAGGTATACAAGAGTAAGCTTTTTTTTTTTACATTTAAATTATCGATACCGTTTTTTTTATCATTTATTCAATTTAAATAACATTATTCTATAAGGTATCTTCTTATTGACATAATTTCTGAATTACAATAAAAAACATTTGGATATAATTACTAATTACTTCATTCGAATTGAAACTAATATAAATATATATATATATATATATGTGTGTGTGTGTGTGTGAAGACTCTATAACAAAAATGTACCAAGGAGCGATGGGGAAAATTGGTGGATAGGAGAACTGTACAGAATAGAAAAGGTCAAAATTTCAGAGAAATCTGAATGATTTTAGAGTTACATACTACAAAGTAACGAGCCTAATAACAAGGTCTCTGACTCACCCCAACTGATGAAAACTGCCACGAGGTGGCGCTATAATAAAGTGATGGTATCCTGTGGTATTTCTTGCCAAATTTGCTTCAATTATCGGGCTAGGTCATCAACATTTCCTAAGAAATTCAGTCGCCTTCCCATCATATCTCAGATATGCTAGAGGAGAGATAGATAGGGCTGGCCAAGGAACTGTCTGACAAGCTGTAAGAGAGTTCACAGCAACACGTGCCGTACATAGTCTGGCATTATCTTGCTGAAAAATAAAGCCGGGGTACTGTAAAAGAAACGGTACCCAAACGGGTCTCAGAATGCCGTCGACGTAACGCTGTGCCTCTAATGACGACCACAGGGGTCCGGCTATCAAAAGAAATGAAACCTCAGACCATAACTCCTAGTTGAGGGCATATGTGGCTTGCAATAGTTACAGCAGGAATCACACTCTGCCCTGAGTGCCTCCAGATACGATTTCGATGATCGTCAGTACACAGTAGAAGCGGGATTCGTTTCTTAACACTGTACATCTCAAGTCTTCATCATTCTAATCAGGATCGTGATTGTAATCTAGATCAACAGTGTACTGGTGGCGAAGCTGACGGTACAAGAGTAGATTTTGCTCTATCAGCCATCAGTGAATGGTCATGGTGGACACTCGTTTGCGAGTCGCATGTCATTTGATTGATAACGATGAAACAGGTGCTGTGACAGCTGATCTGACAATCACTCTGTCCTCCCGATTTTCTATGGCCCTAAGTCGATCGCTACTATCATGACGCTGAAATTCATTCTCACCCCCATTCTTGCGAGCATTTTCTAATCACCGCATCACTTGACCCATGATAAGAGTTTCAGATTTTCCCCAACTTATCAATCCAATGATAACATCTTCAAACTCTAGCAGTTGCTCGTAATGAGCCCAATCCTGCGTCGAGGCATTTTTCTGTCATTGTGTTGTATCCGGACTGCAATGCAACAGAACATTTGACCATCAGATTGAAAATCGTTTTCTATACACCTGCTGACAGTTCAGCAGTTCCGATGCGGTGTAGCTCCCGCTTTTCAATCATTGGACACCAAATCATTTGCATTTCGGTTCAAATGTCTTGCAAGAAATTTCATTACAATCGAGCAACTCCTTCGATGTCGCTTTTTGTTATAGAGTGCATATATATATTTCTTTTTCTCTGTATATTATATATATATGTGTGTGTGTGTGTGTGTGTGTGTTGTAAATGAGTCAAATTAAAATTTACGAAAGCCTTTTTTTGTAATAAAATGAGTCATTCAAATGAACTACAAGTTCTTCGAATGAATGATGTCCTATCTGTAATAAACTGTTTTAACAAGTTTAAGTGGTGGTTTTATCTTGGCACTGATAACAAGTCTGGAGGATTTTCAAAATCAAAAAATTGACCACGTCGAAACGTTAGATACCAACTGTTGTTGTCACTCATCCATAAGTAAAAATAATATATAAAAATACTTAAAGGTGGCTAGAACTATTACAGAACACATTATATTTACATTTGAATATTGATATTTAATTCCTGTTAAGCTAAGAAATACTAATATCTTGCAAAGTGAATTTTACAAACAGAACTTTGCAACTTAGATTTTAGAACAATGAGTTATGATTGTAAATTTATACAAAGATTATGATAATGATTAGTTACATGACAAAGGGAAAAATTGAATATCTTAACAGTTATATTGAAATTCTAAGCTACAAATAATGAAATAAGATTTTACAGTTAGTAATTCCACTAAACGGTGTGCAATGCACAAAGGTCTTCCTGATATGCTTTTAGTAAGAAGAATCACTTCAGACATATCTGTATTCTCAATGGAAGAGTCAGGGATATTTTCAGTTGGCAAGTTGATTTTCCTTCGAAGCTATTTCAAAACATCAACCTCAGTTCTTGACGACACATCTAATGGATACAGCCTTTGAAAAGGATAGATCTTTTCACCTTGAGAGGTTCTTAATCTTACAACTTTGCAACTCTAGGAATTGCCTCCTTTCTAGGATAGATCTCTAAGATTACTCCAAGATGGCAATCGATTCGTTAGACATCATCACATCCAATCAAAACAGCATCACCAAAACTTAATCTATCCTTTCTTCTTATTCCCTTGTGCACCAAAAGAGCAAGGTATGCATTTCTAAATCTTTGTTTAAAATTTTCACGTAGCTTCTGCAAGTATTTTACACGTTTTAACAAGTATTTTCAATCATCACTGTCATTATATGGTGTTTCACTCATACTATTTCCATGAATAAACATTGCAGAAGTGAAAGATATTAATTCAGCTGGATCATCATCTAAGTAGGTTAGAGATCTAGTATTTATTACAGCATCATAGTTGAATAACATTGTGATAAACTCTTCAAAATCTACTGTAGACTTCCCTAATACTCGGCGCAGAAGTTGCTTGAGCATATTCACCATCCGCTTCCACCATCCACCCTACCCTTTTACAGTGGTTGGAATAAAGTTCTATGTAATTTCTTAAGCGGTTGAGTATTCCATAATTTTGTCACACTCTAAAGCTCTCAATGTGTCGTTTGCTTCTACGAAGTACTTGCCATTATCAGAGTGAAGGACTGAAACCCGGCCATTTCGATCAATAAAACGTCTCACAGTTTGAATGATAGCTTCTGCAGTGTGTGCCCGTACTAATTCAAAATGGAATGCTCGTTAAACAGTGCATGTAAATAAAAGGATCCAGTCTCTTACTTTCGACATCAGATAGAGAGAAGCAGCATAATTTGCACTTTAACATGAAAAGCCTTTGCCTGAATAACTGTCTCGGGGCAGATGGGTGAATGGAACATCAACAAATTTAGATTTATAACACTTATACGCCACACACTCAAAGATATTTAGTTTAATCAGTCTTTTAGCTTTTAGTATCCAAAACTTCTTTCTCAACTTAGAGAGTAAGATTGAAGGACCAGCACATAACCTTTCTATGCTCCTCTCGGATTAATTCCGTCACTACACTAAAAGTCGGTAACAAAACTGGAAATCTATAATCTTCGTTTTCATCCCTACTACCCCTATATACCCTCAGAAGTCCATCATTTCGAAAAGCTTACAATTTTATTATAAATTTTTCATCTTAAAAGACCTTTAAGGGTAAGAATTTAAGTACTAGTACCTATGCCTTTCTGAGTTCCTAAGAATCCAAATTACCTTCCAACTTGTTTTTACATGAAGCCGAATGAGCAATTCGTAGAATCTACGCTATCACTCTGATACCTTTACTATATGAGGAGAAACAATCACACCTCATCTCTGTAAATTCAATATTTATCTTGGAGGACACTATCGCTTTTCTTCTTTCACTACTCTCTTCTACGTTGGTAACTATTTCTTCCAACAAGCCATTGTACAGGCGGAAGATAAAGCCGACTGGCACCCTCCTACCGTTTTTAATTGTACAACTTTCGTGCTAAGCAGCCCCTATTTGGTTGGTTTGTAGGGTTCAATGAGCCAGGCACCTGCCTCCATGATTTGATAGGCCTTATTTTCTTAATTTCTTTAACTCTATTTTGAACAAATAAACCCCATGGATCTTCAATCCTAATCCAAGCCAGAACCATAGCGGAGTCAGTTCAGCTAAAATATATCTTTTACTGATCATTCCATTTGTTGCTTCCTATATATCAGTAATGTTAACAGAAATGGTATCTCACTATCTGTCTCAAATCAGTCCAAGAATATTTGTTGGATTTGTTATGGAATTGTATGTATCAGTGTATTGCCACTCTAGCAATTGAAATTTCCTCTCGGCCATCAGCTCCGTGTTATAACTCTAATAAAGTCCTCTAATTCTGACTTAGTTATGACGTTAGTCAAGCAATTATCCACACAAAAACTGTATACTAGTTGTCGGATAATATTTTTAGGTATTTTACATTTCCTCGTTGGACTTCGTCTTATTTCCTTTCGAAGTGGTTTTGGATAGCTGCTCCAAACAAAAAAGGGCTAGAAGAAACACCAAAAACAACTCTGGGATGACGATAATGTTTCAGATCTCCATCTTCTCCATGCCGAAGGAATCGCAGGAAATTTCGATCACTTTTATAGAAAAAGATTTGCAAAAATACTTTGCGTATATCAGCTATTACACCAAATTCATACATGCGAAACTTGGCTAATATAGAAGGAATTACTTCCATCAGATTTAAGATTTAATCCAGTTCAATACAATTGTTAAGACTTGTGTTCCCTTTTGTTTCGAAGAAACATTAAAGACAGACCTAATTTCAGCTGTGCTGTTCTCCTTCACCACATGTCAATGGGGTAAGTAGTAACAAGACAACTTTATTTCTTCCTTAGAAACCTCTTCGATAATGCCTTCTGGTTCCTCTTTTTTGAATACTTGCCCATATACATCGTATAGTTTCTGAGTTTTGAACTTACCATTTGTCATCTGCATCCCCTTTAGTGCCAAATTAAAATTGTCTGGTAAGGGCAAATGACCAGCATCCATGGATATACTAACAAGAAACGTTCATCTTCATCCACCTTGATAGTTCTTAAGAAGAGTTCCATTGTTGTTTCGTGAAATTCTGTTTTAGATCTTTGCTCTGAAGGATCTTGTATATCCAAGGAATCTAATTTCCCCATTTCTGAAATGTTAATTTCTTTTACCAAAAGGAAAGTTACTAATATAGCTTTACATGAAGATATTTCACTTTTAGGTACTTTACCATACAAAGTCCAACCCAGTAAAGTTTCTAGGGCTACCAGTCTAAAGGTCAAAACTTACTCTGACCTTCCAAAGTTTTCCGGTTACATAATCTCCAAGTAATATTTGAACAAGTTGTGACTATTCCAAATATCTGACAATGTGAACTTCATTTATTTGAAGTTCTTTAATCCAAGGCCCAGAACTAACAGGCATAATATGTTCGCATACAGATGACAGTCCTAAGTTCCATGTTATAAGTCCCATTATTTTTTGAGTTTCTTAATTTGATTCTATAGCAGGTGTGCTCATACTTCTCTGATTTATGTTCTTCAAACAAAAAGTGTACAAGGGTTCCTTTTCTTATTGGAACATAACTTATCTCTAACTCCAATTTCTTTAAAATATATGTTTTTTGTGAGCCAGAATCTAGGAGTGCTCTCACAATTATTTCTTTACTGCCAGTTTTACCAGTTTTATTTTCAAGGTCTGAAGGAACACTTTAGGGCCAAAAGTGAGGTTAGACATGTTGATTTCAGAACTTTCACATTTTCCATCACTCTTGTTCAATTCTTTATTTCATGCATCTAAAGTGTCACATATATGGGTTCATGTTTTGTACATACCACACATTTTATAAAAACTTTGCAAATACGAAAAGAATGTCCTGAGGTCCACCATGCAAATTAACACTGTTTATCTCTTAAGATACTATGCCTTTCTAATAGCCTCATCTTTATTATTAAGATTACATGCGGTGCTAAACTTCCTTTTAGCAACGCATATAATCTTCCAAGCCCAAATCAGCTACTGCTAAATTTATCCTTTTTTCTGGCTTGAAAAAAGACATAAAATTAGCTAACCTCTCTTTAGCATCAGTTGAGCAACGGAAGAAGCTATTCCTTGATTTCAAAAACTCTTCTTGGAAACAATATTCAGCAATAGGAGGTAAAATCGAAGCGCATTTGTCTGTGGATACTCCAAATGTCTCTAAAACTCTAAGATATGATTCTAACTGAGAGAAGTCATTGAGATTTTTCATGCTTTTGTACTGATATAATAAACTTTAACCCTTTCGCTACGGAAGAGAGATAAAAGATGTGCTTCTCTGTGCCCGTGGCTTCTTACCGCGGAGTGTCACGCTGTGCCCAGACGATTTTAGATATTAAGCCTAATTCGTGAAAAAATTCCTCTAAAATTGGCTATTCACTAAAATATTTTGGTATTTACATATATTATTTAAAATGCATTAAACTTAACATATAGGATATAAAAAAAGATTTAATCAAAAATTCTATATTTTTATATAAAATAATTGCATAAAAATTACTTATAAAAAACACATTAATAATTACTAACAATTAAAAACAAAATAATTACTTTTAAGAAAACACAAAATATATTTACATTTGTTACATAGATTTCATGGTGTAATGATGTACCATTACATGGAACATATAGATATAAAAAATAAATCTATTTTACTGTATGGTATATTTATAAAAAAAATTCAATGCATAGTCCAACGTTACATTTCTTACACACATACATTTTGACGCTTCACGCAAGATTTTGACCAAAGGGCACATCTTCTTTGTCCTTTTTTTTTCTTAAATTTAATGTCTATGTACAGATTTGGATTATTTTCGCTAACATTACTATCCGATTCATTCATTAGTTCGCAATCTCAGTATCAGATAAATACATTCTTTTCGTCATGACTGTCGCTACAAATAAAAAACGATCGAATGGTACGAACTGATGAGAGCATATGCTGCCAAAAGCCATAACCCCATAAAGGGCCATAAATTCTCCTTCGAACTTCTAAGAAGTAAGCAAGAAAGAAAAAATCAGACCGAAAGCAAGTACACCCTTTAAGTCATGTCATTACATCTAAGGAGCCGCAACACGTACTTTTAACATTTACCCCACCTCCTGGTAGCCAGAAGTGAAAACCAAGCCCATATCACCAAAGTCAACACTCCAAATAACCTATCTGTATAGATATCGCAGTATTGTAACGCCATGTAGTAACATTAAAAAAATCAAATAAAACGTTCTCATGAAGCGTATCTCTATTTATACGTTGGGCCGTAGAAGACACTCACGGAGCGTATCGCCCGTGTTACGCTGAGCACAGGAGAGCAAACACGAGCGTATTGCCTGTGATACGCTGGGAGAGAACGGGTTAATAGCTCATTGACATAAACCTCCTCCAGAAGCTCTTCTCAGCCAAATCAATCTTTTAAACCATCAACAGTTTTATGATCGTTAGCTCCGATTGGCGGGAAGCTTTCTGTAACTTCTCGTGCTCGAAATCTCAATGCCGTAGCTTCAATAAGATATAGGAATTTGTTTTCAAGTGTTATAAATTTATTGAAATTGACCACAATAAGATAGTCAATTCTTATTATCACCACTAAACTGTCTAAATTCTAATTTTAGTAGACTAAACTTCCGTTTATCACCACATATAATGGGATTTAAAGACTCGCTTGTAGTTGCTGAAACAGTTTGAATCCAGCTCGTGTTGTCTTTTCTTTTTCCACTCTACATATTCTAGTTTTTTTTTTTTTTTTTTTTTTTTCCTTTTGTTTACGTTCGTTGGCAGACGTTACTAAAACACTTGTGACTTGTGACGTCTTAAGGCTGTGGATTTTCCAAATAATCCTTACTGTCCAAAATAATTTCTTTAAGTTCCACTAATGCAATTTTTTGAGATATTGCCTCGCAAGTGTCTTCAGCGACATACAATAAATCATCTTTTCTAAAGTCTTTAGCTACTTGAAATATGCTTCGAATCGGAAGTAAAGTACTGTCATTGTATGTCACAAAATGTTAAAAATAGGGTCGAATGGAAATTTCAGGACGCCTTTTTTGTACTAAAATGAGTCACTCAAATGAAATACAAGTTATCCAGATGAATGATATTCTATCTTTATTCTTTAACAAGTTCAAAAGGCAGCTTTCTCTTAGCACTGTCAACAAGTCAAGAGAATTTTCAAAATAAGAAATAGTGATCAGATAAATCCAAACCATCAGGTAAGAACTGTCGCCACTCAGCCGTAAATAAAAATAATACATAAGAAATTTAAGGGTGGCTAGCACTAGGGTTATATTTGAATTATTCATATTTAATTCCTTTAAAGCTGATACACACTTGATCGATGTGTTATATATATATATATGCATAAGTAATTATTTAGAGTGATTTTAATTTCAATAAGTAGTAACAATGAAATAGAAGCTATTACATATTTATTTAAATAGTAAAAGAAGTAATCTTGACTACAATGCTTTATGTACGAATAAGATGTTCATGACTCGAGAAAAGTTTTATGAAAAGTAATTTAACTCCAGACTTTAATAATAAACATCTCTGAAAGAAAAGAAACGTTGCTAATTACATTCTCAAGCAAATGTCGTCTCAAGTAGAGCTCATTAACAACTTGGAAAAATGATTATGCATATGAAGATTAATAAACTTTTCTTGTAAAAAGGAAATTTTTCTGGGTAAAGAGGATATTTCAATTTCTGTCTATGTGTTTTATGTTTACTTATTCATTCCATTTTTATCCTGCAGATTTTGAAAAATGATGACATTGACGTGTAATATTTCAGAATTGGTAATGTCTGAAACGAAAACAATGAGGTTATTGAAATAAATAACTTGAATTTAACATACATGAAATTGACAAAAAAGAGTGCTTTTATAAAAGAATTATTAAAAATATTTGCAATTAAATTAAATGCAAATATTTGTTATTAAAACTAATTTTTAGAAAGTGATCAGAGTGACTTCAATTTACCAGTGTGTTTTAGAAGCTTCTTTCGATGAGAAAATAAAGAAACTTAATTTTTTATAAAAATAGTATAAACTTTTTCACGATATTTCATTGAGCATATATATATATATATATATATATATATATATATATATATATATATAATGCGTGAAATCCTTGAAACTAAAAACTTAAATACTCATAAATGTATATACGAAAAATCAGCAAATTTTTTATTCTTTATATAAATTATAATGAAAATCTGCAACACATACGATAGGGAAAAAATAATTATTTTGAAAAAACAATTAACTTTGCTATTATTGATAGATATTTAAAATATTAAGAATGAATTTAATAAGTATAAAAATGCTTAGCAGACTGTTAAAACTTGTACAGAATTGATTTTTTGTATATAGTTTAGTTTTTTATTAAATCAGGGCAAAACTCAAAATTCACTTTTATTTATGCTATACGTAATTATAAGTTTTTGTTTTAAGACTAAAAAATTTCTAAACTGACAAATAATTAAGAAATAAACTGCTGTTTGTAGAAAATGCAACACCATGAAGGAATCATCAGAATCAAATGAAATTCGCAGCAAATGTCAATTATAGGATATTATGCAAATTAATAAAGTTTTAGAGCCATCGCGCGTGCGCGGCGCGCGCAGCGCCCTCTGAATTGATGCTGAAAGCGTATAAATAAAGTGCTGTAGCGGGACGTTGAAAAAAGTCTATGATTATTTGTTAGTGGCAAACGTTTAGTGAGACCTGAGTATGCTTCCACGATGGAAGAATAAGAAATTCAAGCAACTTACGGAGTTTGAACGAGGGAGGATAATCGGCCTTCGAGAAGGAGGATTTTCCTATCGCGCAATAGCAGCTCGTATGCAGCGGAACAGTTCCACAGTGATGCGAGTTTGGAAGCAGTGGACCGACGAGCACCGAACAACTCGAAAAACAGGCACTGGACGACAGAAGGTGACGTCAGAGCGCGATGATCGACACCTGCTCCGCATGGCGGTGAATGATCGCACAGCTTCCTCCAGGCAGCTGGCAGCACGTTGGTCTACTGCTACAGGTGTACAATTGTCGGCTTCGTCAATTCGTCGTCGTCTGCTGCGCCGTGGATTGCGTGCAAGGGTGCCTTTATACAGGATTCCCCTCACGGCGAATCATCGACGGCTGCGTCGGCAGTGGGCTCTTGAGCACAGAGACAGGCGAGCTGATTGGCACCAAGTTGTCTTTTCAGATGAATCACGCTTCAATTTGTGGACCCATGATGGCCGTGTTCGTGTTAGACGTTATGCCGGTCAACGCTGCCTTCCTGAGTGTATTATTGAACGACATAGTGGTCGAACACCCGGAGTTATGGTCTGGGGTGCGATTTCGTATCATGGACGATCCAATTTGATACGAATTGAGGGTAATCTCAATAGCAACAGGTACGTCCGTGAAGTGCTACAGCCCGAAGTCGTTCCTTTCCTTCAAGGCATCCCTGGAGCTATCTTTCAGCAGGATAATGCACGCCCACATGTTGCGTGGACTGTTCGAGACTTCTGTTCAGCACAACGCATGCAACTTCTTCCTTGGCCTGCTTATTCACCGGATATGTCGCCTATTGAGCACGTGTGGGATATGGTTGGTCGGCGTCTCGCTCGTGATCCGCGTCCTGCAGTTTCCAAAGACGAACTTTGGTTGCGCATACAAGCGATATGGAATTCTCTTCCTCAAGCAGATATTCAACATCTGTTTGACTCCATGCCACGTCGTACAGCAGCACTTATTGCAGCGCATGGTGGCTGCACCAAATACTGATTTCGGACGCTTAATTTGTTTCTTTTGTTTTGAAAATTTCATCATTTATTTGTATCAGTACAAGTCGTTTCTGCATTAAATTTCATTTGATTCTGATGATTCTTTCATGGTGTTGCATTTTCTACAAACAGCAGTATATGTCGATATTATCGTTGATTTTATTTCAAATTATTTTATTTTATTTTAGTGAAATTAAAGTTTAATTCTTCTTTAATTAATTTGCTAAAAGTGTAAGAAAATGTTCATTCATAAAACTCGCAGTATCGAAAAGTTATTTTTTAAATTATAATAGCTTCAAAGCAAAATATTACTCTTAAATCTGCTGTCAAAAAGATGGAACTGAAAACGTTTTTAACTTCCAAGGATTCTTTCTTTCACGTTGCAAGTGTCACCTAAATGTCTAAAAGATATTTTTAGTCCAGTATATAGTAAAGAGGTCTACAGCTATGTTCAAAGTGTCACTGATTTTAAGTATCTCAATACTTTAGTCCTTCTTCAAATTCTTTAGCGTTTCAGACTTTTTCAAAGATTCCTCAGACTTTCTTTACGAAACTTTCACTATTTCTTAAAGGTTACACAAGCTCATCTATCTTTCCGAAACATATTTATGTCAAACAACAGTGTCCATTTAATATGTATCGGATTATTTTTTGACTTTTGCAATTTTTAAACTCTTTTTTTTCAACATATAATATTTCTTTTTCAAAACATCAGATTGATTTAGTAATTAGATTATACAAATAAAAACAATTTTTATACAAGCGTAGTTTAATATAACTTTTTAAATTTCTTCATGTAAGCCTTACAAAATTGTAGGAAAATATTTACGCAAAAAGAACAAAAGGATTTTTTCTTTTGTTCATTTGATTTTTATGAAATTTTTTTTTCCTTCTCCTTTATTCATCATGTGAACTTTTTAAGATTGGCTACCTTCCATTGTCTTTTCATTCATTTAAGAAATTTTTTATATGTAGGATGTCTTAAACATGTTTTGAACACGATAACATTTTTTAAAACTATTGGCATGAGTTAGAATCTTTCGAGAGTGATTACTTGAAAAATGAGTTATGTAATACTACATTAAGTAATCAAATTCATGTATCTATATAAAATGGTAAATTATTATTCCTAACAACGAGAGTGTCCACAGTTTCCGAGTGGTTATAGCGATGACCTTCGAGAAAAAATAAATTGTGTGAATTTTGAACTTAGCGAATTTCCCTTCAACTCCCAATGCGTGGAATTCTGGAAGTGGGTACAAGTTAAGCTCTTTAGATCCTTCTCACTTCAAATATAATAATATATTCTAACTTATACATACACACACACACACATATTATATATATATATATATATATTACAAAATTGATTACAAATTATCCAAATAATAAAATTGACTTTCCTTAAACGAACTTTGAATTAACTTTTGAGATTTCCATAAAAATATTGATAAAATACTACTTTTGTTGTAAAAAAGCCTGATAACTACAACAAAATATTTTAATTGATTTTCCTTAAGTGTAACTAGATTCACTTTTAACAAATCAGTTCATTGTCAATATCCTTTTTACCTAAAAAATTCAATCGTGAAGATTAACTTAACATGCATTTTTAAGAAATTTGAAGTATTTATTTCTAATCACTTTTGAAAATAATGGAGTTAAAAAAATCAGTATCTGAATACAAAAAAAGTTAAGCAAATAAGAGTAGAAAAGATCACTATCTTTCTTTCTCTAATAGTTTTCCTTCTATGGCTTACAGTAAGCAAATAGCTTTCATAAAAAATAACATTATCGAATCCCTTTAAATAATGAAGAAATTACTTCTAATGCTCTTGTTTTAATATATAAATTTTTTTTTGTTATATATTTATATAAAGGTCTGGTGTTTTTTTATGTAAATTTGTATGCTACTTAGTTTTTTATGTTTTATAATACTTTGATATTTCTTTTATGTATATGCTATCAGGCATACCAAAATAAACCAAGTATATATATATATATATATATATATATATATATATATATATATATATTCTTAGCTTTCCTTTGTGTCTCATTTTGTCTAAATTTTCTTATGTTAACAAATAATTAAGTTAGAATATTTTGGTATTTTGTTACACAACACAATTTCCTTTTTAAACACTTTTACATTTGTTTCTCAATTTTCCTTATAAAATAAATGAGAATTAGAGTTATTTAAAAAAAAAATTAGGGATACCCTGTTAAATTAATTTTTTTAAAGTTTACTGAAGAAAAAACGCTGCTATTAACTTTTTTCTGTTATTTGGTTTCCAGATATTTAAAAAAATCTTTTTCATTAGTTATCCTTGAATAAACTGATTTAAGATTTTGAAAACTGTTTACTTATTCTCTTGATGAAATATGTTACTAGATTACATACAGTGAATATAATATATTAATGAAATATGTTACTATATTACAGATAGCAGAATAATCTATTACTAAAATTACTCTGAAATATTATATGCACTAAGACATGAAGCGGAAATTAATACAAATACAAATAAATTTTTTAATTTTTGAAAGAATAAACAGTCTTTTTTTATTAAATCTGAATTTGATCTCTAGCAATTTTATTAGCAGAATCACATAACTATTTAAAAAATCTGTATTAAAAAGATGTTTCACTTACACATATAATCAAACATACAGTCTTAATGTTAAACTTCAATTTTTCTATAAAACTTCTTACATGAAATTGTAAAGGGTTTTTATAATTTTGATTTCAATTTGAATAATATATAATCAAATGAGTTATCTCTTTTTCTCTTTCAATAATATACTTCAATATAATATAGATATTTTTATGTGAGAGTAGTGATTTAAATAATTTAAAGTACTAATAATTAGAAGAAATTATGTGCTTTCAACTTCTATGAGGGTCGTTCAATATTTACACAGACACATTTTTTATTGAACAAAACTCTTAATGATGGAAACTTTTATATAAGTTAGTTTGTAACCCTGAGAAGAGTTTTTATTTATTTATTTATATCCACGTACACATAATCTCTTTACTCTTAGTTACGATCGGCTCTAAGAAAGTACTTTCCCGAAACTGTGCTCCGATTTTTACTTTCTGAAAGAGAACTTAAAAAATATTCTCTAGGATGAAGAAAGAATTTGGCATTAGTTACATGAACAGTGTGAGTTTTTACGCATGGCTAGAAAAGTTTACAAGTTTTCGCCAAAGCGTCACCGACGAGCTGAGTGCACCTGGTTCAATTTTTTGTGATTATTTGGATAGGTAATACATTATCAACAGCCTACATACTTAGACATCATTAAGAAAAAGTCACATCCAAATTCAAAAGGAAATGTCCGAGATGGCAGAGGAAAGGCATGCTTCGTTTTCGCAAACCAACACTCGATCTCATATGGCAAAATCGATGCTGCAAACTGTGTGCAAAGTGGTTTGGGAGCTTCAACCTTATATTTCCTACAACTCTGACCTTGCCCCTTCGGAATTTTATCTGTTTGACCCAATGAAAGAAGTTTTGTGTAGGGACAATAAAAGGGTAAATAAAAAAAAACAACACTAGGCTTCGAAATGAAGATAAGGAATTCTTCACTGAGGAGATTAGAAGGATCCCAAAAGGATGGGACAAGGGCATTAATTTAATAAACCATTTTTGACGTAAAGTATTTGTCTGTGTAAATATTGAATGACTCTCGTATGTTTAGTCACAGTACTTAAAACATTTCTCGTCAGGGAAAAATAATGTAATTAATGATAAGAAATGAAAATTAGGTTAAATTATGCTAAAAATATTTACAGTTCAAAAATATATCATATTACAAAATATTTCTGGTTTCAACGCATTTTATGTTTGCAATCGCTTGATTGATTGATTAATTGGATTGTTAATTTGTCGATTAAAAGTAACAGAAGGGTAATTGACAATGGAACCCCAAAATGCAATAGGATCAAAAGTTAGTGGTTAATTCGGTAAAAAAAAAATTTTACATTTTGTATCCAATCATATGTTTGTAATTTTTCTTAAATATCTATTCAGATTTCTAATTGCTTTCGTTCTTGTTTGAAAGAAAAGTTCATAGAGCCAATATTCTGAAAGATATTCCATTATTTGTTTGTTTTGTGTTATTGATTCATGATTTCCAAGACGTGGTTTCCCTCCTAGAACTACAGAAAGAATACTATCACAAAAAAGCATATTACTAGTCTAAATATTTATCAAACTTCATTAGTAAGCAAATCATATTTTTCTTGATTTAATACAGAATAACACATCAATCAATAACTCCCGAGACTAACATTGAAAACAACATTTTTTTTTGCAAATTTTTTTTTTTATTCATCAACATAACACCTTTTGTTAATCACCTTTTAGAGTGATACAATCGTTCCAACGCTTTTCCAAATCTTTTTTTTTTCCTCCTACCCCCACAATTTTTTTCCCAAGAAATCTTTTTTGTTGCGAGTAAATAGCGATAAACAGCTTTCTGAATCATCGACTCGTTGCTGTTTTTGTTCCATCAAAAGCAAACGCGGCACCCACTTGGAAAAAACCTTTTTCACTTCACTTCAAAAAACCTTTTTCAGTAAATACACTTCCATATGATATCTGTGTCATCTCAGCAATCTCACGGAGCTTCACTTTACGATCTTTCATTATAATTTTTGTCACTTCACTCACATTTTCCGGTGTAACGGCTTCCACAGGTCTACCCGAGCGTTCCGCGTCATTTGTGTCGGTACGACCACGTTTAAACTCGGCAAACCACCGACAAATCGTTGCTTTTGATGGACAAGAGTCCGGGTAACATTTTTCAATCCATTGTTTCGCTTTCACGGTGTTTTTACCCATTAAAAAACAATGTTTTATCAGAACACGAAACTCGGTTTTTTCCATTTTTTAAACAAACTACAAAACGACTTTACTCCAACCTCGATAACTCAGCTGTTTCTGGTCCGATCGACTTAACATTTTGACACGTTTCAAGCAAAGGTTAGTACTCTAGAAAGACCTGGTTACTGGTTTACTACAAATCAAAATAAATGTAAAATGTGTTAAATCAAATGAAAGTACTTCGAAGTTTGTAACAAATTTTCACGCAGAATTCAATTTGTCTAACCTCTTAGGTTGTTATCTGATATAAGAATATAGCCTTGTGAAATAATTATAATATATGTAAATTAGCCTCTCTGTATGAGTAGAGTAGTAATCATGACATAAAGAAAGTTATAGGAACACTATAGAAGTTAGAACACTTCTAGGACGACATACAGAACATGTATACTTGACTTAGAACCCATAGTTAGTAGTCACTAGAATGGGATCCACTTAATCGAAGTGTACGTTTTAGAGTCTGAAAGTTAAATATATAATTATCATCATTATAATGTTTAGTTGATCAATGGTAAATTGACTATTCCACATACATTTGATTTATTTTGATACTGATATTTCAAAAACCTGAATAATCTGGTCAAACATTTGGAGTTGCTCATTTTAAGTAATTTCTTTTCTTACACACAACAATGAGAATGTGACAGAAATTTATTTTTTTACTTCATGTGCAATGTTCAGTAAAAGAATGATAATAATTTTTATTCTTTCAAATACCATTTCCGAATCCCTCTTAATCTGAGCAGAAATCTAAGCCATTTTAAGATGGGAACCAGTCTATTGGATGAGAACATAAAATAAAGACATACAAATCAACTATTTTAATTCAACTTAATTCAATTTTAGAGACTTCCTTAAATGTTTCACATTGAGTTTTCATTAAAAACATTTAATATCGATTTCTTAATTATATTCCAGTTATTTAAAACTGAAGGCTGTAATCCTAGATATCTTCAATCAGGATTATGGAAAATGCTTCGTAATTGATTCATAGTTTGCAATAAGAAATAAAAGTTACAAATCTCTATACCAGCAATAAGTGCACCTAAGAATTGAAATAATTTAAAGTAATCTTACGAAATATGTGCCTAAATAAATATTATTTATCAAACGAAGATCATTTCCCACTTTTAACACTCTTTACAGGTGATGACAGAGATTGTTATCTCCATTTAAATATAAAACCAAAAATCATAACTTTTTCTTTTTTTCAATTTCTATTTATTTTTGTAACACTTCTGTTAATCATGATACAACAAATTTATTTTAACTAAGCTGATGTTGGAAATAAAATTTATTCCCCAAGAGTCATTATTTAATCAAAACATTCTTTAAACGTACTTTATTGTAAATGTATAAACTCCTTCACTTCAAATATGAATTCTTAAATAAGCTTCTTTGAGCATAATTAATTTCATCCTAGCAAAGAAATATATTTAAATACAAAAAAAGTTGTCCTTTTTTCCGATTTAATCAATATTCGGAATAAGGAATCCCTTTTTCGAAATAAAACAACAAGCCATAGAAGTGGAAAACTAAATCCCCAGAGTACTTCCTTTTAAAATCCTCTTGAAATTAATCTTTTCCACAGAGTGATACTTGTTTAATTCCTCTTTCCGCAAGAGGCGGCTTTTCAGTTTCAGTCTTCAGTTGATTCTTTTTTCGTAATTAGACATCCCCTGATAAGTTCAACGATACGAATAATACAATTCATTTTGTTCTAATAAAAATTTGTTACAGTCTATTCAACCCTAGGCTGTTTCGAGCGTCGTTCTCATGGATTATGAATAAAATTGATTTGAATAAAGACAAAGGAATTATATATAATTTAAAATTTAATGTATTTTGGTAGAGAATAAATGACGTGAAAGGTTAAGAAATTGAACAGTATTCTCTGGATCACCTTCATGATAAGTGTAGCATTTTCTAGTTGAATAAAAAAAAACTATGCTAAAAGGAATTAAATAAATAAATAATTTGATATAATTCATCTATGCTACTTAAATACTTCATATTGATATCTTACCTTTAAATAATTGCAATTCATAATAAATAGATTTGATTTGATTTTGAATTTTCACAGCACTACACAAAGTTAACAACATCAGATCTATTTAAAATTCCTTTCAACCTTGGTTAATCAACAAGAACAACACTTGAGGTAGTACCTCACTTTCCTAATTTCCACATCACGCTGTGTCAAGGACTTAGAGGCTCAGATGTAATTGATTTGCTAAAGGCTCCCTTATTCCGCTTGATAGATCTTTGTTGAAAAAATATGCAAAATCATGATTCAGTTTTAATATTTCTGATTATGAAACTCGCGACTGTGAATCTCGATAAAAAAAACGATTATTGCTTTTGAATACACATTTTACTAATGGAAATTTAAAAAAAATTACTGTCTTGTTTGTTTAACTTGGATATAAATAATCAAGTAAGGTATATATATATATTGAAAATATTAAATTAATCACAGGTGGCTTTTATCGAATTGCAAAATTATTTATCAGCAGCTCTAGTGGGACGTTAAATTAAATAAATCAGGTCAATTACATTTTCGAATCAGAAATTTTACTATAAAAATGCAATTAGTATGTGAGTTAATATATATATATATATATATATATATATATATATATATGGTATTAAAATAAACATTAATTTCATATATTATTTTTATTGTACATCAGTATTCTTTTTTAATCAATTATTTTTAATCATATTCACAGAAATTAATTTATCTATGCTACATATAAAAAAAGTTCTTGAATCCACCTATATTGATTTCTATAAAATAGCTCTTATAATTTTGAATATATTTTGAAGTTTTTTGAGGATTATAACCAACATTTCATACTTAGTTTCAACAACAAATTTTAATGGAATGGCGTAACTGATTCAGAATTCCAGACGGTCATTGTACCGCTTTTTTAAAGAAAAACGAAAACCAAGTTCGCCTCTCAAGTGAAAATGCTGATCTCTTCCTAAAACTCTTTTATCTTTTTGCCCCAAGGCAAGTAATCTATTCAATTGTTTTCCTTCGACTTTTGTTGGAAGTCACGCGCATTTCATATCTAGTGGACGTTTGAGGGGAACAAAACTTGAAGAAACTTGTAGCCTAGAAATATACAAGAAAATAAAGCAAATTGATTGCTAATTTAATCTTTATTCCATATTTTCCCGAAAGAAAAACAATAATTTGCTGACACTTGGGAAGAAAAATTATTAAAGTAATTTGATTAAATATGCAATATTAAGTGAATATTAAAAGGAATCGTAAAAAATAAAAGGTTATTTCTTATGTTTTGAAAATGTTCTTCATACGTACAACAATCTGTGTTAATGCAAAGTAAGAACATGTGAGAATGTGCTTTTAAAAGTGTGATTTTTTTAAAAAATTTCGCTTGTAATTTTATCTTTATTTTTCAGGTTAATCTCCTATGAATACGGGAGGAG
>BMAW01014830.1:244639-310652 GCA_019974015.1 Nephila pilipes
TAATTGCCATTTTTAAATCACTTCGATTACTAAATCCTTAAAGCAAATCTTAAATGGTTTTGGAAAAATAAATCACGGTTTTTTAAGGAATATTAAGTACTTTGAGTAACAATGTCACTTTCTTCTCTTTGTATTAATTAACATTCCCGTCAATCTATTTACACGTATCTGAAATGTACTTTTATATTAAAAACTTAATTTTTTTTTGTAGAATGCAATTTTTTTAAAACAGCATAAAATGAAATTAATTTCTTACCATGGTCAATATGTTTTTTCCATGCTATCAGTATATTATTTATTTCATTAGAACTTAATATTAATGCATTTTTCAAAGCTGTTGGAACTGTAAAATGCATAGCATACATTTTTCAGTGATGCTTAAGTTTCAATTACACAAAATTGCAATGAATTTAAATTCAACTTCTAGGAAGTATTTCTCATACCATTTTGTAGGCCGTTTTAATGTGCTCTAATTCTAAAACATATCAAAAATACGAAAAAGATACTCAAATAAAATATTGTTCTTTAAAATAAATAAATATTGCAAAACAATTATAAAACACAGTTTGAAAGAAGTATTATTTTTAATTAAAATTGCTTATGTAACACTCTGATGACTTTCGTATGATTCTTTTAAATACTTGAATTTAAAAGATAAATAAAGTATCCAATGTTTCTTTGGATATATTTAACATAATTGGTAAGTGTGCCCTACATTATTCAAAATTAAATTATCTGAAACTTCTAATACAGCTAAGTATTAATTTGACACTGAGAAAAATCTGAGAAGCATATTTTCATACATACGAACCGTTGAAAGGTAAAAAATATATACAATGTTCCTCATCAAAATCTTGATCAACTTTTTACATATGTTTTAAGTCTTTTTCTTAAATAATTTTTTCAAAATTGCACACTTATTCTTATAAATTCACTTTCCCTAAATTAAAGTTAGGAATGTAGTTATCTTGATATACTTATCAATAAATATAAATTTATTCAGATAACGTTTGCCTCGAGAGATTTCTATTTCCGCAGTTTCACAATTGTTTCTCTAACTATTGAATATTGGTTTCCAATAGTAAAAAATGCCACTGAAAGAGAGAAATGAGAATAAATGAAAATTTATTTTACGAAAAAGCTTAACTTCTCTAGTTGAAACAATAGAAAAGATTTACGACGTAATTATTTCAACCGTAAAAATTGGCTTTTAATTTCTTTAGTTTTTGACCTCTTTAATTCTTGCCACAGTAAGCATTAATTAAATAGCTACTGTATATTACTGAATGTGTTAAATCGATCGAAAACTTTTATAGCTTGAAGTAAAATTACTAAAGTCGATTAAGGCAAAATTTAATTATTTGAATTTATCACAGACTCAAAACTCTATGACGCTTAATTTTATCATATTTTGGAAACTTTTTAAGATTTTAACTCAATTAAAACTTTTGTTCCCATTTGATCATCCAAAACCATATTAGCAATATGAATGTTATAGAAAATATAACGATAATTTTGGATAGTTTTTTCATTGTCATACATATTTGCTTAAAATAATTTGATAATGTATACTTATAACTTGGTTATCATAATAATCTCTATATGACTTTTCTAATTATTTGACTATTGAATTATGAATAATAATGAATAGTGCCAGATTTTGCAACGAAGATTACATTACATTTCAATAAATATGCTAAAAATATGTAGCATTTTGTGCTATTGGGAGATTTGTACTTAAAATTAATAGTACAAGTATCTGGATTAATTTATTGATTGATTGGTTATTGTTAATTCATGCAGTTTTTAATTTATACTTGAAACATAAATCAATAAAAAGTGCTACAACTTTCTAAAGGAAATTTAATCCACCATGTTAAAATGGACAAAAATTTTATGTATATGTCATAAAGTTAGTGAACTTCTTCTTTACATTTTCCTTTAATTAATAATAAATTAGGGAGCAACGTTGTGAAAATAATAACTTGAAATAAGACATGCTGTGCTGATGACAAGTGTATTAATTAAAAGTTTGCCATCAACATAATAATAAAATAGTGCGGAAAGATGATGTACCTAAAGTCATATAGCAGAAGCAATAAGTTTTTTAATTTAATATTATTTTAGAATAATTATCTGTTACAAAACTTTAAATAAATGATGAATTTATTGCGTAGTATGATTTAGATTTTTAGCAGTTCGGAAATTCTACAGATCTTCTATTCTTTTCTTAATTCCTCCACGAGCTCACGGTATATGAAACTTTTTGACGCATGAAATGATAAACTCTCAATAAAAATTGTCAAATAATAGTTTGATTTCATTACATTGAGATATTGGTATTCTTCTCAATCGTAATAAACTTCTCCGAATTTAGACATGTGAAAAATATCTAATATCTCTGAAAATTAACGAAATTATTCAAACCAAGATTAAATATACATAATAGTTCTTGAAGATAGCGTACAAATTGAAAAAGTTTGTTTTTAAAACATTCCAATACTTTAATATCAAATTTATTTAACTATTTATGTTAAATTAATAAGGATTACTATGAATGCTTCATACGTTGAAAAGAGATAGTTTTTTAATTTTTTTTTTCAGAACCTCATCTCATGTTATAATAAAATTTTCTAAAAAGCTTATTTTTTTTCTTTATCCACGTAAATTATCCATTTTACATTGTTCTTTACAATACCTTCGACTTCAATTATATCAATGTCAAATACAGTAAATTTTCTACACAGTTGCTGAAACTTCATTTACTAATATAATTTATTCAAATAGAGCAAATATTTACCGTATATTTGAATTCATATAATGCTTCTTATTTAGAATTTGAATAAATAAGTATGTAGCAAGAATGTTTAATCATTACTAGTGTCCAATTTAATTCCGGTAAGTTAATGAATTATTTGAGTTTCTGGTTTTGTTTCAAGTTCCGTAAATAAACATAGAATTTTAAATATCAAATGTTATGTAATTAAATACTGCTCATCAATGAAGGGAAATGAATAATCTAAATTTTCTGTTCCTTGTTGAACTATGTTTCATTTATTGTATGAAGGACACTTGAATCTCTTACAATCTTTTAGTTTGAAAAATGCACCATGTAACTGAATAAAATTATTTTATATTTATTACTTCGATTTCTTGTTGTTATTCAAAAGACAGTAGCTGAAATGAAATATTAAGAATCTGATTAATCTCTTTGATTTTTAGCTATTGAAATAGTGAAGACACATTACTGTTATATAAGAGTCAGCAGTAAAAATTCTTGTTTTATACTCCATTGATGTATATTGATGTTTTTTTGTTGTATACTTCTGTAATTTCAACGACATACATGTATTATTTTGTAACAAAGAAAACAGTAATTTTAAAATTTTATTTCTCGAAATTGGGGTACTTTCTAGATGTAAATTATTACTTAAATACCAAATAAATTAAAGACAATACTGTAATTCTGAATATTTAATTTAAGAAATTTTAATATGTTATTTTGCTCATGTAGTTTACTTAATGTGGTAACCTTTACAAAAATGTGCTAATTACAGAAGAAAAAAATTTGGAGACTAAAATAATTTTTTAACAATTGACTTTTGAACCCTTCTATATAATGATTCCACATCCTTGAGACAGTTTCAAATAGATGAAAAATATTCTAAAAGAAATCAAGCACAATGAGAAATATATTAGTGCGAATAGATAATTTCCTCTGTAACAAACATTTCCTGCGAAATTTTTTAAGAGGTGTTTCCTTAAATGCAAACCATTTACTGTATCATATAGATTTATTCTGAAATGTTCCAATGAAGAAACTGAAAATCTACTCACTTAGATTTAAATATAACTTTTGTACAGTAATTCATAGTTACGGAAACTATGTAGACTGCATAAATACACCATTATAATTGAAATAAAATTGTTTCATTTATTTCGTATAACTTATAAGATGATAACCAGAATATGCAGTGATATCTTATATATCCAATAAAACGACAAGATATAAAAGTAAAAATATCATAAAATTTAAAATGAAAATATTTTCTATGAAGTACAATTTCATAAAACAGTTCAGAAAATATTAAAGTATTTATAAACTTAACTTTGAATTTTGAAACATATGTTATGATTGCTTATTATTATTCATTAGAAAATCACATTTCTGTAAAAATTACGTTTTTAAAACAATGTTTTCAAAAATTTATAATTATTTTGTTATATAACAGATACCTTAAACAATACCATTTTTTACACATAGAAAAAAGAAATTTTTTTATTTATTCCACATACTTGGTTAGAAGAATTTCGTTATGATAAGTTATCTAAAAATTATATTGACTTAGGGTCTTGTTTCGTTCAATTGAATATAGTTTCTTAATTAAAATACATGATATGCAAAATTATATGCTAAGCTCCAAAGAACTTCTAACATTATAAATATCAACATACCGTCAATATTTATATTTAGAAATTAAATATTTCAATAATATTTTAAATACACAATAATTAATATTTTTTCATATAAATGTTTATAAAACTTATAAAAAAGATATCTTTAGCAGAAAAAACAATTCAACAAATTACTTTATGTGTAAAAGTATTTAATCTACCTTAAATAACATTGACTGATTTTAAGTGATTCTTAATGCTCAGTGATTTTGTTAAGAACATTTTTCATCAATCAATAGTCTATTTGTTTTAGTGTTTTTCGATTTTTATACAATGAATTAAATTTGGTTTAAGCTTTATTTATACACTTTTTCTTTTGTTCCAACTTAAAATCTCGAGTTTCAAGCGAAACGAAAATTCCTCGAATATATTGACTGAATACGTAGTGCTTTTCACCAAAATATATTCTTCTCGCAGAATGTGAAAATTCTCCTCACATTCCTTGCAAAAAGTAATCTTATACCAAAAAAAGGGATTTAGGTTCCTTAAAGCTATAGTATCAAAACAAATTGAAAATTCATACTTCATATATTTACGGTTGAAATAAATAAGGAGCATTTACGACATCTATAAAATATTTTAATTTTAAGCTTTCATGATATTCAATTCTGCCTTCAAAGAAATCACATATAAGAATTTTAATTAACCTGTTTTTTCTTCATTCATATCTTTCCTTACGGAAAGGATAACTTTTATATTTGATTGAGTAAAGCGTACTTTTATCTGTAAGTTTTATTCTAGAATTAGCGGTTTAGTAAGCCTATTATACATTCTATATTATGGCTGTATTATTTATCCCATGTGTTATCTTCATTTGAATCTGGATAAGTAGCCTATTTGTTACATTTCAATAACTATCGTCTAAGTTAATAGAAATAAATCCCAAAAATGTTTGTTTAAAAACTCGGAATAAAAATTTTTAAGTATATTGTAGTCAACAGTACATTTTATTTTCTTTGGCACATTTTGGAATGATTTGTAAGAAATTTCTGAACTTTAGTTATTTTCTTAAGTGCTAGAATATAAAGAATGGCAAGGAAAGTATACACTTTTAATGCCAGCTTTAACTAAAGAAAATACTGTAGGACCAGAATTAATGCTTTAAGAATATCTTTATTAAATCTATAATGGTAAAAAGGGTAATGTTCTCCTTCTTGAGAAGTAATGAAAAGACTGTTTGATTTTAAATTTAAATTAATACTTGTAGATTCGATAACATTCCTAAAGTTATTGACTTATTTACAACAATACCTTTAAATATCTTACAAGACTTTAATTCACTGTAGAATAATCTAAACTAAATTTAAATTGTTCGTAAGGCAAGAAATCATAACTTATTAATATGATTTTAATTATTTAAACTAATTAAATAATTTTATCAAATGTATGAAAAGAAGGATATTTATTGACTTCCCAATTTTTAAATCTCTTTAAAAACTGGCAGAGAAGTATCAAAATGTACAATAAAATTTATTTTCATTTTAACTATATTTTGATAAAATAATATTTGTTATCCAAACCATAGTTATACAAGTGTTTGTTCCGTTAACTACGCATTTCTTGATTAGTTTTACTTTTGAAAAAAATGATGCATGCCTAAATTTTTTAAGTAATTACACAGTCCTCAAGAACCACAGTGATGTAGAAAATTGATTGATCGAAAAACTAAATTTGTAAGAACGATTTTAAAAAGTATTTAAGTATGAAGTAAAAGTTTGAAGTAATCAGAAAATGACGTTTCTTAAAAACATATTTAAATATTTTAAAACTCAAAATGGGCATTCGAGAACTCAAGAAGCTTACATTATGTAAAAATGTAAGAAAAATATTGTACATAGAACAAAAAATAATAAAATTTACTAAATGTAGGTAGATTTATTCTCTTAATTTTTTTTTCTCCCCGTTAATAATATTATGTATTACACCCAGAAGAAACTATTCTGCTGATAAAACAATGTATGTCAACAAAGAATACATATGCATGTTTTACTGTTATTTTCCCTCTCCCCTATACATAACAGTTCATGATAATTCACGAACATTTCTTTGATGATACTTTCAGAAATTTATAGTATTCCATAATAAACCAGATTAATTTCCATAAACACACATTTTTCATAAATGATTTTCCTGCCAAAATTAAAAAATACTTTTATTTATTTCAGATTTATCTCACATATTGTAAATTCTAAAAAGAGTTTCTATATTGGGTTACTAAATCGGTAAAAATAATAATATTTAACTTTAAATTCAGTAGTGAATCTATCATTTCATACATTTCTTGTATATTTAAAAATAATGGATGCTCGGAGATCTTGTAAAATAAGCTGTATTTTACAAGTGCACTAGTATAAAAAGTAAAGCGTTTAAGTGCACGAGTGTAAAAAGTAAAGCGTTATTCCTACAAAGATTTTAAACTACAAGCGTCTAAAATGCAACAAATCGGAAGTTCTGACCAGAGCCATCAAGCAAATAAGATTACGATCTTCTGGATTAGAAAACTTTATAACTTTTTGCGACTTCCCATAACGGAATGAAAAATACAGAGAGTACCTAACTAATCGTCGATAAGCATTCATTTGTAGTCTCAAATGAGTTTCGAAAATTTTTGCTTGCCTCGTTTGAATTTGGGGTTTTTCACGTTAGTGGAAACGAAAAATCTGTAGTCCATTTAATTTGGTTCATCCAACTCAGGAACCAATTTAGAATTATTAAATAGAAATGCTAGTCCACCACAGTTTGAAAGGCGTTTTTAGATCACATGCTCTGAATAAACCAACATTCTAGTTTCTTTTACTACATTACTACTCGACACTTATGTATTCTTTTAAAAAAATATTAATTTAAAAATATGTTGCCCATAATAGTTTGAATTTGATGTAAATATTTTTTGTCATGGTTAATTTAGAATTACAAAAATTTAATTAGAGATAAAAACGAAAGTGTTTATAAAAAAATTAATTCATATATATTTTATTGAAATAGTACTCGTATTTTAGAGTAGTAGTATAAAAAAATAAAGTTGGGGGCTAGGAATTATCTAGTGATATATTGATCTCATATTGTTACAACTATGAATTGTTAAATCACAACTTTGATTAAAAATTAAAACTTGTTATACTTAAAAAATTAAAACTTGTTAGTATTAATCTCAGTGTAAGATCAATATTAGGAAGCATTATATAATATTGATCTTAGGATTAAGATCAATATTATATTTTGTGTTTTCTATATTTTATATGCTTAGGGAATTTTTTATCTATTTGACCGTTAAATTAATGAGCCCAATTGTAAGAAAAGAATTATTCTCAAATTTAAAGGAATGATGGAAAACTGTCATTCTAAGATTTTATAATAAAATATGTTATTTTATGGTCTTCGAAAATGTTTTTTTAATTTATTTAAATGTATGAGCATATGCTTAGAAGATACACTTTAAGATAAATATTTTTATTCCTTTGCGTAGAGATGACTGAAGCTTTAACTGATAACAACACACTTAAAACAATTGAATGCTATAGAATTTTTAAAAATATCATTTATAGTTACTGAGAAGTATAAGTAAAAAATCGTTCACACACACATTTATAGTTTCTTAAATTTTTATCAAAGTTTCAACTCCATTACAGTACATCATGTGAGATACTTTTGATTGATTAGAATGGAGAATTATTTAGAATAAATCGATCAAAACTTAATAAATAAAATATGTGTATGTAATTACGAGTATAATTTGTTTCATTTCAAAAGGAAACAATATCCCATCCCATGGAAGCTCAAAACTAAATAGTTTATTTTTAAATTAAGAGTCATAATTAAATTTACATGTAAAGGTTATTTAAATAATATTAAACTAGGGTATAAAATGTATATTCTTGTTCAATTTTTGTTTAATAAAAATGGATATACAATCAAAAAGAAAAAGATTATTACACATGCATTTCTTCATACGAATATCTGACAGGAACTTCAAATCAATCCAAGAAATGGTTATTAATTTTTTGAGCTCTTCGCAAACTTAATTATTTTTACAGCGATAATCTATGTGTAATTAGCATATAAACAAAACTAAATCAGGAAGGGCATTATTTGCAATGAATTGTGTGCATTTTTTTTCCCGAGTGTTTAGGAAAGTTTTGTAATCTTCTTTGATTAATTTAAATTACTTTTGTTCATGGTTCCATGGACACATTACCTTACACATTTTTGTTTCACTAATTACGAGTACTATTTTTTTTTTCATTTCAATAGAAAAATGCTTTCTAAAATTAGACTTATGTGTGCATTACGTTTCAAAAATACTTGGATATTTTTTTTTTCAATAATTAAAAATGTAAAACTTCTATTTGTTTTTATAATGATCGCAGAATGATAATGTAGTTGTTACGATACAGCAAACTCATAATTATTAAATTATTTATAAATATTTTTGAATATATAACATTATAAATATTTACAAATATTACTTTTTCAATTTACTGTTGATATATTAACCTTATGAATAATTCTAAAGTAGTTTTGATATTTTCTACAGTTTGTATTCATGAGTATTTTTATTCTGTAACATTTCAAATTGTATTTCTTCCGGCCTTAATTTTAAAAGTTTCTTTTGATTGTCAGAATCTGGCAAATGGATAAAGAAAGAACATTATTTTTGAATAAAAACGTTATGGAGAAGAGATTGATACAACCACAAACAATGTGAGGTATTTTTGTTAGAGGATTTAAAATTAACAGTGATATTTCGGAAAGATGAAATCATTCTTCCTTTTTCTAAAGGCTTGTAATATTTTATGTAGCTTCTCGAAGTTTTACGGTAGAGAGGCTACATATTGGTGACCTGAAGTTTGAGTTAGGACGAAAATAGCGCAGAAGGACAAAGGCGGTCGTGCTGTTGAGCTTGACATTGTTAATGTTAAAATAGCACCCATTTGAATTGGCAAACCTGAAATATGATATTATGAAGTTGAAGCTCAATATAGTTTTAGCTGTATTTCTGCCAAGGAAACAAAATTTACTTATTTAGCTTTGCAGCTAGATCCAAAATTTATGGTGAACATTCGGGATATAATTTTCGTCAATAGTAACATTTAATTATCAGATTCTAAAATAAGGTTCATAAATGTATTCAAAGGAAGTGAAAGTTCCAGGATCCAAAGATGAAAATCACCAGTATTGAATTGGACGATATGAAGCCAAGTCAGTTGTTACTGAAATTAAATTCTGATGCACTACTTCTGATATTTCTACAAATCTAATTAAAACATTATGGCTCAGAATAACACTGGATCTTATTAAAAATGTTTCAATAGTCAGCAAAGTATATGTTGATATTTAGGATTTATGACTGTTACAATTAGTGATATGAATCCTAAAATCAAATTTGCGTCACAAGTAATACCAATGAGTAGTTAGATCAAATCCGGCTATTAGAATTGCAAATTGCGCAACTAAATATTCAAACTGATGCTAGACCAAAAGCCAGGCATGCCGATGCATTTCTCAATTACTCTCGATCTTGAAGTGGATGACGTAAAACGTTTGGTCCCTAAATAAAATTTTGTTACTACCAATTTCGATTTGGCACTAAATATTTTCTGGAAAAAGGAAAATCTCTTAGCGGTTGGAGTGAAAAATCACAAGTCGAGCAGGCCTGTCAATTATTCGGCCTCTGCTGCAAGAAGACTTAAGGATTGTTGTTTCGTTTATTCGTCCAAAACTGAAGATCAAATATGTACTTCCTTGTCGATAGTGGCTCTGGTGTTAACTTAATTCCAACTACGTTCCAGAGCCAGCAGAAAGCCGAACGTAAATTTTGTACTGCCAAAGGTACAGAAGTCCTAACTTATGGAACATAGATACTAAACCTTGATTTCGGATGATGGCGTGACTTTGATTTCGTGGTTGAGATTCCGTATGTGAAGAAAAGTAAACATACTTTTGAGATTTTACATACTCTTAAGTATGTGAAATCCTTAAATTAAATTTAAAAAAATAAATACTTACCTTTTTCCCCTTCAATTTGTGTGAGTCTTCATGAGAATTCTGGCTCAGCAGTGGTTCTTTAAGGTAAGAAATGTAGTAAGGTAATAAGACCTAACAAATGTAGGATTAAAATGATTATTTTAAGAAAATTTGAAAAATTTATTTTATTTTTTATTCCTCACGATCACACCTCTGAATCCAGAAGCATAATTCAAATTTTATAATTTCCCACAAATTAATATGAAAATTCTAAAAATTGATGAAATGCTACGTACCCTACTTTTATTTTGTTCAAAATAAATCAAAAACATTTTGAAAAAAATTCATAGGTTTCAAAAGGAAACAGCCTTTGCTTTTTATATAAAACCTATTAAAATTATAATTTTTAGTTATTTGATTACTTCGTTGTAACTACTTTTTTTTAATTTGATACAGGAAAGCATTTATATTAATGAGAAATCCCTTAATAAAGTACAAAAAACTGTCTGACTATTGTAACGCTGGTGCAATAGTTTGAAACTCGATCCAATTGTTCACAAAAAAGGTCTGCATTCACAGTTTATCCAAGTTTCAGCAAAATGAACGACCCCGGGAATACTCCATGAAACACAGAAAAACGCCTTAGCCGTACTTCTTGGCGATCCATTTGGAGAGAGCTATGCCTTTTGAGTTTTGGATTACCATAAAGAACCCATTTTTCATCTCTAGCGATCAAGCAATCAAAAAACTCTTCTGTATTGTTTCGCTAATGCAATAAGTTACATGTGATGGCTCGGTTAGCTTTGTTTTCTTCGGATAGATTATGCGGTATCCAAACACCTGTTCTGCTTACTTTACCAATATGCTGCAAATTTTCTTGTAGGGCCAACCAAGGTTGAGTAAGAGTGTTTGACTGCTCCTCGATTGTGTGATACGGATTTGCTTCCACTTCCTACCCTTAACTTCCTCCAAAGTTGTTGGGCTTCCTGATCAGAACGAGTCGGAAAGATCGAAATTACCGGATTTGAACTCAAAAAAACCACCTTTGGTATTTATGAATGTCTAATAGATTTCGATAAACATCATAAATGTTTTGGGGGGCAATCATTCCGTTATTATCCTTGTGTTACGCAAAAAGTATATAATGTCAAATAAGTAACTCTTCTGGTATTTGACTGCGATATATGTATATATATATATATATATATATATGGGGGGTGGGGGGGTGAAGGAAAATGACAAATCAGGGAATTGCCATGATATCAATTTAAAACACATACACATCATAGGTAATGATATCAAAGTTATAAACTTTTGTCTATGATGAGATATAAATGTCCTGTTAAAGGATTTTGTCCAAATAAAATGCTGTTTAGTATTGACTTTTGAATATACTCGTAAATAAAAGCAATTACTGCTCATCAAGATTATTGAACATTTCTTTGATTTGTGAATTGATAATATGAAATTAAAAAAGAAATTTCTCATATTTTATACTTTTTTCATAATACTAAACCACTCGTCCGATATATGGTATATTGTAACAAAATTTCTGGGTCTATAACGGGTGAAATCAATCCAACACGGAGGATAATGATAAATAGCGCTTTATTTACAAATGTTCTGGACAACACACGAGTAGCAGAATTTGAATAGAAAAACAGCAGAAGTAGGAAGCACAGTACATGATCAAATCAGCGACAAACATATAGAAGCAAAAAAAAAACGTGTAATGACAGTCACAGTAATATCAGCAACGTTCGACTCACCAGCTTACTAGTTCATACTGTGGACAAATCTATGCAGTAATATTCTGAACTTCCAAGGTAGGCTGTGACAGTTATGGTAGATTGCAAGCTACTTCCGGCAGATTCATTCGTCTATGCTACCGTCAATTACTCAACAGATCCAATGACGACCGCTCCGACTCCAAAAGAAGACTCCTCTGTTTCAGGTTCTCGGTGCATTTATACCTGTTCTGGAAAGACTCACTTGGAAAATTTTGGAGAAACCCGTAACTTTTTTCTCAGTTGATATTTCGTCAACATTCCAGCATGTTCTGGAATCTTTTATTTATCGATAAAGTCACCAAGTTTCTCTCCAAGTGGCCAAAACAGTCCGAAGGTTATGGGATCATAGCTTCTAGTTTCCTTAGCTGATAAATATCTGTAAATTTCTCTTTTCCTTCATGAAAGCGCCGTTTCAGGAAAGCTTCATCTCGGATTTGTAACAATATATACTCTTTTTATTTGATTTTTCTCATCTTTTCTACTGTAGTTTATCAAATGATAATACCAGCGATGTATGATACAAAAGTTATTAAATTATGCAAAAGTTATTTACATTTGGTGGTAATGGAAATCTATGGATGCACTTTACAATAAGAAAATAGAACCTAAATATTAATATCAATCTGATAGTTGCTGGTACTTTGTCTTGATGGAACAAAGTATCTCTTGTCTATCTAATCACATTTTAAGAGCCACATAATCTTCATATTTTAAGTAATTGCTTTAAAAACCAATGTTCTAAAATACTTTTTTCATGCTGTTAATGAGTGTAGTTAAACTTTATATTATTATGATACATAAAATATTATATTATTGTGATATATAATATACATATATATAATATATATATAAAAATATATAATATACATATATATAATATATATAAAAATATATAATATACATATATATAATATATATATAATTATATATATATATATATATATATATATATATATATATATATATATATATATATAAACATAAAACAGGTGTTTAATACATATAGTTAGTTACCAAACAGTATTTCACTTGTAACTTTTTTCTAAGCTTTTCGCTCAAAAAATATACGGTTGGTCAGTGAGCCGTTATTTCTTAATGAAATGAAACTTCAAATCACCTTTCGGGTGTGAAACTGCTGATCTCCACCAAAAATCTGTACTTCTATCTTTTTTGCTCTAAGGCAAGTAATCCATTTAATTGTTTTCCTTCCTCTTTTGTTGGCAGTCACGCGCCTGTTATAACCTCTGCTATCGAGTGAAAGTTTATTGTGAATAACATTTCTTTGGGAAGAACCTGTAGCCCAAGCACAGATCAAAGAACTAAATCAGACATAGCCCAGATTGTTTTACTTTTCTTAGAAACAGCGAACATTTTGCTAATAAAATTATAATTTGGACGCAGAGAAAAAAAATGTTTGTTAAAAAAGTATTTTGACGGAAAGCAAAATATTCTCGACATTAGAAAATTTAACTTCATTCAAAGATTTTGAAATAAAAGTGGAAAGGATAAATGATGAGAAATGAAATAAAATGTAAATTACTTTTCTAATACTCTGTTGCAGAGTTATAGTACTCTGAAAAATTGTAGAGAATTTATTTTTCTTAAGTTATACAACTCTTTTTTTTGTATTTACATGCATCAATAAAAGTGTAATTCAATGACTAATTCGCCTGTGGAATGAAAATTTGTCCTCTTTTTCTTTCTTTCTCTCGTTGATAATACAACAAATATTTATAAAATTAAATACTGAATAGTATGAAAGCTGTTTAATTCATGTTCCCTTGGAATATTTCCCAACACATGACAAGAATATTTTTTTAATTTAGAAGGAAACACCACATGACACAACTTACAAATGTTTTAGTAACACGTTTCCTTAAAATGACCCTATTATCTGCTAGTTTTTAGATTCATGATTACTCACTAACTCTTCAGTATACTAAAAATATTATTATTGCAATACAGTACTCAATGTGCTAGAGTAAGTAATTAATTCATTTATTATCTTATACAAATATTAAGATAATTAACACATCAATCAATATCTCCCGAGACTAACCCAGAGATGGCGCTCGTAGTAAACCAGTAACCAGGTCTTTCTAGAGTACTAACCTTTGCTTGAAACGTGTCAAAAGTTTAAGTCGATCGGACCAGAAACAGCTGAGTTATCGAGGTTGGAGTAAAGTCGTTTTGTAGTTTGTTTAAAAAAATGGAAAAAAACCGAGTTTCGTGTTCTGATAAAACATTGTTTTTTAATGGGTAAAAACACCGTGCAAGCGAAACAATGGATTGAAAATGTTACCCGGACTCTTGTCCATCCAAAGCAACGATTTGTCGGTGGTTTGCCGAGTTTAAACGTGGTCGTACCGACACAAATGACGCGGAACGCTCGGGTAGACCTGTGGAAGCCGTTACACCGGAAAATGTGAGTGAAGTGACAAAAATTATAATGAAAGATCGTAAAGTGAAGCTCCGTGAGATTGCTGAGATGACACAGATATCATATGGAAGTGTATTTACTGAAAAAGGTTTTTTGAAGTGAAGTGAAAAAGGTTTTTTCCAAGTGGGTGCCGCGATTGCTTTCGATGGAACAAAAACAGCAACGAGTCGATGATTCAGAAAGCTGTTTATCGCTATTTACTCGCAACAAAAAAGATTTCTTGCGAAAAAAAAAAAAAAAAAAGAAATTTGGGGGGGGGGGGAAGATTTGGAAAAGCGTTGGAACGATTGTATCACCCTAAAAGGTGATTAACAAAAGGTGTTATGTTGATGAATAAAAAAAAAATTTACAAAAAAAATGTTGTTTTCAATGTCAGACTCGGGAGTTATTGATCGATGTGTTATAACATAGATTTTAAAATATTAAAAAAATTATGAAACATTTCAATCAATTAAACCCAATTTGAGTTCCTTGTGAGTTCTTTTAAATGTTTTGAGGGCATTACATAAACCAAAGGGCTTAACTTTAATCTCGTACATTTCTTCTGACGTGATAAAAGTTATCTTATCACGATCATATGCATCTGACTCAATTGGTCAGCAATCGATTCGGAGGTCCATGGTCGAGAAAAATGTATCTCCCTTTAAACAGCCTAATGTATCCTGCTATATATAATAGTAAGAGAGGGTATATCCTTTTGAGTGAAGCGTCAACTTCTTTCATCTCAACAAAGACAACCGGAGATGACCAAGAGCCCCCAAATGGCTAAATTAAAGTATTTGGGGGAACTTGCGATTCAAGCAGTGTTTTACCTTTATCTTCAAAGTTTGAATTTCTTAAGATACCTCTTTCTTACACTAATCAAAAAGTCCTAACAATATCTATAGTATTCTAAGAAGCTTCTATTTTTGCTTCGAAAGGAGAATAGGAGCTAACATTCTTAAGAAATCGACTTGCTGTCTACTTTTTATTGCCTGAAATGTAGTGTTAGATCCGACGAGAATAACTGTACTCACGCAGTCTTCGTCTAACATTGATGCATATACGCCTACGAACATATTCTTGGAGATTATTTGAGCGTCAGCCTCCCCATCAGCCTCCCATAATTTACCTTTGTCATTACATATTGTTATTATTGTAGCAGGTATAATTTCCTTATTGAGGACAATATTTTATTTCCTTGCACTGTGGCGTCAGGCCACTATAGCCTAGTGGACTGGCACCTGACGGTTTTTGTCGAGTTGTAGGTTCGTACCTTGATGCCAGTAAATACCCGTCGTATAGTCGAGGATGACGCACGAAAAATCTGTTGATGCTCGAAGTCTCCCTTTTGAATGGAGTAAAAGTTAGGAGATGAAGATGTCATCTCAATTGTCGTCTTCTCAATTGTCAATTTGACTGAGGCTCAAAATTGAGAGATCTCTCGCCAGCCCTCATGGAGCTTCTTGTGCGACGTTAATAAAATTTATCAGGAAACCCATTTACACTATCATATCAGACTTTTTATATACGCTGGAAATGGCAGCATGAAATTAGGCGACAGAATGAGCAGGTATAATGGAATCTTCTATAATGTGTAAGGTCCACGTTTGAGATTTTGTAGTTTCATTTACAAAGTCTTCCTATGCCAAATCAGATCTCCCACAGTCTATCCCGGCTTGTGATGCTTCTAGAAAATCTCAACCAAGGATAATGTCCTGATTGCAATTTGGCAAATCTTTTAATTCAAAAGGCTGAATTCGATCATTAATTTCAAGACGAAGTATACATTTTCCTAGCGGTTGTATGTAGTTTACATCAGCAACTTTAATTCTTTGGGCTGGAACATAGCTTTTCGAATTCCCTGGAGTCTACTAGAGCTCGGACTGGATGGTTATTGACAATATCTTTGCGATGATATCCGTATGGCTTAGCAGCGTTCGGAGAATTTCCAACTTCTACAGCCTCGCCTACTAGGAAGGTCGCAATCCTAAGTTTTCCTCATTTCGTCGGCATGACGAAGAGCAAGAACTTCGGTGTGGTGGTGGTGATCTGAAGAAACGTGTCGGAGATCGTCAGCGAAATGGGATTGGTTAGATGCCTCTGATGGCTATTGACTGGGTACTTCACATTGATTCTTTATTCGAAGGCGCTTCGCCTGTTTTCTTTGATTTCATCAATAATGAACGACATGTCTCGGTCGAACGCAATAGAAACATACAGATTTGTTGTCTGCGGTTGGTCAGAGTTTGGTATCCTTAGCTTCAGGCTCGATAATTGATCTCTGTTTTCTTGTAATTGTGGAGTAATTGGGCTGGTACTTGGCTAGTGAACAGACTTCCCAATACTTATCTTCTTACCCCTCTGATAGAGCTTCTTACACCTCTTCACTGACAATGGTTTCAACCAATTGTGATTGTGCTCCTGGATTTTCAATATTTGGTGCAAGAATCCGTTGGAGTTCTTCTTGGACAAAATGCCGAACTATAGAAACTAGATCTTTTTTTTTAGTTATGATGACACCGGTATGATATTAGATAAGCGATCAAATTTCTTTCCAGTAATCGAATCTTTTTGCATTTCTTCTAGTTACTGATACCTTTTTACGAATTATTTCTTCGGTGTGAGTTCTTTTGACAAGAGAGCTTGATGAAAATCCTCCACAATACCCTTCATGAGGTGGGACACCTATCCTTCCTCTGGCATTTGAGGATTCATTTCATGACAGAACTTCAGCTTTCTTTGGATATATGATTACATTTTTTACCGGGCTCTTTAGTGCCTCTCTCTCGGCTTTCTTCCTTGATCATTCATTTTCGCCAAATATTTTAGTGAGTTTCGATTTAATTTGGTCCCTCAATATGTTAAAAGTTCTTCATTATTCTCAAACCACTCTCATGCTGTTCCATTCAGGTAATGCGCATATCTTTCAGGCAGAAAATTTCATCCTATTTATTTTTTTTAGCTACTTGACTATACTTCTTACGCCACTTGTTTGGCTCTAGGCCATGATCTCTCCGAAACAGAGAAGGATTTATGACTTGTTGCATATGAGGTGTTATAAGAATGTGGGCTTGGCTTCAACCTCCGTGACCATCTCCTTTGATGTATTTGCTCTTTTAAGTGCATTATAGATCCCTATCTCAGAAAGAATATATGGCAAACGGTTACTTCTTCTTAAATCAGTGCATGTTTCTTGGATGTAGTAATTTCTTTACCCCGCCCCTACACCAAAACGTCAAATAGATGTTGGAGCAGGTTGAATTGAACACACAATAGATATCTGGATAAAGTAATTTATTAACAGACTAAGAGGAGCAACACTTGGCAGACAACTCTCTAATTGAAAATACATGGGCTTATATGTTACATGAGAACATTCCAAAATACATCTGTGGTAACGTAAATAATAATTCTGGAAGATTTCAGAAATTACAAAAGAAGACAAACAAAATTTAATATGATTTTTAATATGTTGAGCACTAGGTGTGATCCCGGGAACTCACGTCCTGCAGACAAGCGTTTTACCCCTGCTCCATCGGTGCTTGCAAGTTTCGTGGTAGTATAAACATCTTATTAAGTGTTTGCAAATATAATTTTATCACTATACTTCTTGCTGATTGTAAATGTAACTGAAAGTCCGGTCACTAACAAATATTTCCTTTTAATAGGTAATAAGTTGTAGGTGTGTGGCATTCTCTGACTTATAAGATATCGATACGTATATATTTAAGGGGACTTAGTACCTTACGAAATCAAAAGTAGAACATTTTGACAAACTTTTTTCAATTCTTCATAAAACAACAATTTTTGCTCATTTCAGTATGAAACTTTGCCAGTTTGAGTAATAAAGTGCATAGTTTAAATTATTGGGTCAAGTTTTGCTATTAAATTAATATATTTTCTTATACAACATGAAATATGAGTACAAAAATTTGAAAAATAAATTAGCTTACCTTACGTTACCCACAAGATAACTTTTGAAAGATGTACAGTAGAACCATAATTTTTATACCAAATTAAAGCTAAATAATGACCTTATTCTGTAAACCACAAATTTTAAATTTACCTTACATTAAAAAGAATTGAAAAATTAAAAAAGTTATCAAGTTTGTATTTAGTAACTTTTTTTTCATGTATCATGTTATAAAATAAAATCTAATCATCCTATTAACAAAATTGAGGTTCACAGAATACAGATTTACAAGTACAACTCTCATGTAAAATTTCAAAGCTCTGCATGAAAAAGATTTTTTTTAATCCTGTGGGAAAGTGTGAAAAGAACAAACTGAGAAAAAGAGGTATGTTTACGTTGCATTACATAGAACAAGCCACTTTAGACATTTACATTTTTTGTTGCACAGCACGTAATAATTGTCGGATTTTGACGTGGTTTGTTTTAAAATGCTCCTAACATTCAGTACTATTTTTTAAAATCAAATTTGAAAAATCGAACTTTTGAAGGTGCAAAGGTACTAAGTCCCCTTAAAAGTATAAATTACCAAATTATTGTAATAATTAGAAATCGTTACTTGTTTTATCCCGTTACTTGTTTACTTGTTTGTTTATACAAAGAAACTTAAGAAAAGTAAAATTCTGAATAAGAAAAGTGATACATTTTAGAGCTCCTATTTGTATAACTGTAATTCTTAGTTCTGTTTATTTTCATTTCAAATTATCATAATTATAATATATTTCTCTGCGTATTTTGTTTGTTTTATTCTGAAAAAACTGTACCAGACATCTGTGGTGACCAAATATTGAAAGTCGCACTTCTTTTTCATGTGTTCTGTTTACTTATAGTAAACACTCAACCCTAAATTAGAATTTCGGAAAAAAATAATCAAATAAATAGACCGGTCTTGAAGGATGATTTTCAAATACCTTAAGCTTTTTGCGTGTTGGTGTGCTAATTTTAGAAGCTGACTTATAATTGAATGTAAACATGTACTTAAAAAAGTTTAAAGAACAAAAACAAGAGATTAGATTTAAGCGCATTTTGACATTTATAAGGATTTAATTTTCTTGTCTCAATCTCAGTTAAATATTTGACATAGTTGCTTTAAAATTTAACTAAAATAAAAGAAATAAAAATCATAGAAATGTGATAAGAGGAATCACTTCTCTCTAAAAAAAAACCTAGTGAAACGAAGGAAATGTAGAAAAGGCTGTTTTTAAAAGAAAAAAAAAACGTTGTTTCCTTGAATCTGAGAATGCTTAAAGATAAAAACACTTTTCTTTCATTTTAAGATTCAACCCTTTAGTTCCATGAGCCGAACTCGAAATATACTTGAATCTCTGGAGAGGCTAATCTTCAGGTAGGAATAAAGAGAAAAAAATATCACTAAATCAAAAGAATAGAATCGCAATAAAAAGTAAAATGGTATGCACTTTTCAAGCCAGAGAGAATAGATAGTTCAGAAGCAATTTTTTTTTTCTCTTCTCTTCAGTCTGTCTGACTATTCCCTTTGCCTTATGTATTTTCTTTCTGAAATGTCACGATCAGTGCAAAACAGAATTTAGGACAAAATTTCGATTCTGAATCTTTTCCTCTCCTCGTTTCTCTTTCTATTCTGACATTCTATCTCCAAAAAAAGATTGTCAATTTCCTTTCGTGTTAGAGATAGCAAATAAGACGGCAATATTTGAAGACATATTTTTCAAAAACTATATCCATTATTTAAATTAATGTGTGCTTTTTAAACCCTTTTTTACTTTTTAAAACTGATTTCTAATTGTTCCCATTAAATCCAGATCTAAAAATTCTTGATCATATTGTAACCAAACAATCATCTTAAAATACTTCAACATAAAATGCTATTTTAACTTTTCTTGGATTTAATTTCCTCCTATATTTGAATAATTAAATAAGTGTGATAATCTTATGTATGCATAAATAAATAAAGTAAATAGGAAAGCGAGAAGAAAAATAATATGAACAATCTTCATTTAAAATATTAATTATCATCTAATGTTTAATAAAAAGTATCTAAGAGAAAATTGATAAAGAAAAGGGGGGAATAATAATGTATTATATAAAATACTATTAGCAATGTTAAATGAATAAAAAATAATAATGAATGATCAGAAAAAAAATGTCAGTATCATTCTTATTTAAAACTAATGTTAAAGAAATATTGTAGATTTCTGCATTTATTTTCAAGAATAGTAAAATGAAAAACTGAATATACCCTATGATGATACGAAAAAATATGTAAAGTATAAAATAATCTTTAAATGTTTTTTTTACTTCAACAATTTAGAAATTTTATTCTGTCTTATGTTTTAATTTATTCTGTATGATTTAATTCAGAATACCGCAAATAGAATTATAAAATATATATACTAAAACTGTTTCATTATTGTAAGTTTCTAAATGTCATTTTTTTCAGTTTAAGCTGTAAGAAAATGTTTTGCAAAACATAAATTTGATCCAATGAAAGTACAAAATTAATCAAATATTAGTCGAAGTTTAAAATTTAATGAAAAATGTTGCAATAAATTTGGAAGTTTTTATATGTATAAATATTATATCCTTTTTCTCTTAAATTAATTTTAGAGTTAATGCTCAGAATTGGTTCCAGAAACTATGAAATATTGAATACATGTGTTGTTGTATAAAATAAAATAATTTGTCCTAAATATTTATTCATAGCATTCTTATACTTTTAGATCAGAATATTCTTATATGTGATTTTAGAAAATATTAATTTTGGCTTTAAAAAGTTTTAGTAGTTCCTTTTTATATTTTTGTAGTAAAAAAGGCCAACACTGAATTTTTAATGAATTATTTGTTTTCAAAAACTGCTTCAAATGTGATTTGTGAAAAATAACTTCTCAAACAGCTAAACAGATTGTAATATCACATTTATTTCTTTTAATTTCTATAATATTTATAGACACACATATACCTACATATCATTTCTAATATCCCTCTAAGTCATATACTGTTATCTCATGAACATTTTTACAAAAATTATGTTTAAAAGTTTCTACGGGGAAAAAATGCGTTAAATTGAGTTAGACGCTCTCAAAGAATAACACATTTATTACTAACACTTTGACATTGTTACAACCCAAAAGTAGTGAACGCAATGTTATTTAACGATATAAGTGATTCAGGCTATATAAAACGGTTACATATTTATATAGAATTTAATGGATATTGTTTGAATAATTTTACACATCATTCTTTGATAATATTTTCTCTCTTTCTCTCCGTCTAAAATTAGAGTTCTTAATATCAATACACTTTTGCCCAAAAATTCAAATTTGTTCGTATAACGTTTGTCTCGGGAGATATTTCATTCAAACTGTTTCACAGTACTTTATTCGAACTATTGGTATATTGGTTTCCAATATTGAAAAATAACCTTGAAACAGAGAGAGAACAAGAATGAATGTAAAATTCATTTAACATAGAATCTTTAGAAACCTGAGCTTTTCCTGTTCAAACATTAAGAAAGATTTACGATGCAATTATTTAAACAATAGGACTCAGTTTTTAATTTTTTAAATTTTTTACTTTTTTATTTTTGTCTCGGAGAGAATTGAGAGGAATCATTATGACTTGGCTACATCTTATTAAATGTATTAAATTGATCGAAATCCCTCGAAAATTAAATTGCCAAATTATTTAGAAGTGACTAAAGTAATTCGTAAATTTTATTTATATTTTCGTCATATTCGTTTATCTTAAGTTATAGAAATGTTAACTCTTTCTTAAGATTGACAATTTTAAATATTCTTCATATATTAAAGCTTAAAATGTAGGTTCATCGAAATGTCAGTTTAGTTATGAATTAATAGAGTAAAATAACAATAGAAGTTTCAGGTTTTTTTTTTTTTTTTTTTTTTTTTTTTTTTTAAAATATAGTTTTAAAATAATTTTAAAATATCCGATTAATTTTGTTCTGGAAAGTATGTAGCAAAAAATGAGATTATCAAGAAAATTTTGAACAATTTAACATTTTAATAACGAATTTCCAAACACGAAATCAAGACGTGATATTACGTAGTACTATAAATAAGATAAAATCGAATTAAAAATGACGTGACGTATGCATTTGTCGAAAAATTGTGAAGGTCTCATAGAAATTTCAAATAATAAGTATTTCTTCACAAATATTTTAAAAATAGATGTAAAATACAGAATGTAAGAGAGAAAGAAATTGAAGAAAATAAAGTTCTGTTAAATTAATTAAGATTATGTTGAAAGGATATGAGTGTGTGTGTCCCCCTTTTTTTTTTTTTTTTTTTTCAAATTAAATGACAAATTTTCTGTAATATAAAAGGATTTTCTTCACAAATGAATAGAATAGAGTTCATTTAAAATTGAGGAAAATCTTTTAAAAGCTAACTTTTGTCTAATTTTTTTTTGTTTTAATTTTAATATTATTCTAGGCACTTTTTAAAAATAAAATAAACAATTTTGTTTTGAGAATATTTTCCGCAAACATATTTTCTTACACTTTTGCTCAAATATTGTGTTCCTTATTTTTGCTTCAAAATCTAATTTAACACTATTAAGTTTGGAGTTCTCACATGTTGCTGATTAAATTACAGTTTCGTGATACAGCTTTGACCTTGTATGCGTATATTTATAAAAGAGCTGTTATGTCAATAGAAATAAAAAAAATATGTTATTTTTAAATTCGTGATTTCTTTATATGGTATTCATTTATTTATTGTTATTAGTTGTAAAATACCCGTAAGGGACATCATCACGAACCAGATATCACAGTATACTGGCCATTTGGTCAGTTGCAATTACTCCATTTAAGTTTCACTTTGTCTCGTAATTCTTTTGCAACATCGTTCAATTTTGAAGAAATTGTATTTTGAACTTGGTATAACTATTTGTTTCTTCGGATATTGTAAAGTATCTGAATACATTTGATATGTAAAAGAGTAGTGTTTGATATGTAAAAGAGTAGTAGTAGTGTAATAATACATGTTCTTTTTATCTTGAACTTCGGATTTTAGAATTTTTTTTTCCCTTTTAGTTCCTCTTATAATGCTCCAAATTTAACCGTTTCCTTCATTCCTTTTTTTTATCGAACCGTATAAATTGAAGAATAAATTTATTCTTAGTCATTTTATTTTGTGAAAAAAATTAGATTCCCCATTTTACCAATCATAAATACTACACGACTTTGCAAACATGAAATAACTGCATGTAATAATGCTGATGTTATCATCAAGAATTATTTTTTCAAAACTTAACGAACGTCTGTTTAAGTACAAATTCTTATGTGTTCCTGAAAAGGATTATCTATAAACATTTAAAATGCGCTGAGAACATTATCATTACTATAACATTTCTTTTTGAATAGCCAGTTTATTCAACTCTGATGTTGAAAAAATATTTTGAATTGGTGATCTTAAACTAGTGCTACTTTTTTTTGTAATTGTGATCATATCGTTTTATTTATAGCTATTTCTATTCTGAGGATTTGCTTTCATAGTCTTCATCAGACTGTAAGATAAAGCACCTTCTCCCTCATCTCATAAAAAATATTGATAATTCTATCTTCATCATCACCAAGTCCGTAGATACATTATCATCTCTAGCTTCTTCCATTTCTTCTTAAGATGATTCATTTTCAAAGAACGATTATTCGAAATTCACAACTTAACTTTCTTTTCTTTACCTTCATTTCATAATTATATGTTTATAGGCACTTCTAAATGAAAAAAAATATATCAGTAATTTCTTCTAGAACATATTTTTAGGAATTAATAAAATGACTCTATATATAAATTAGTTAGTTAATTTCATATACAAATATATCATGGCTTATTATATTTCTTCTTGTTAGGTTTTTTTTCATTTATTACTACTAAATATCTACCTGAAATCATTTCTAATTATTCAGGTGGCCGTGGTAGCCTAGTGGTCATGGCTTCGGATTCAAGACCGGTGGTTTTCGTTGAGTAGCGGGTTCGATCCTTGGCCGCCAAAGACCTGTCGTGTATCCGGGGCTAATGCACTTTAAATCTGTCAGTGCCCAAAGTCCTACAGTTGGTGTGGTGTGGTTGTTAGGAAAGGGGGCAGCTCAGGTGTCGTCCTCGTCACTTGACCGTGGTTCAAAATTACGAGGTCCGTTGCCAACAGCCCTCGTATTGCTTCTAGTGCGACGTTAATAAAACTAAACCCTAATTATTCAACACAAGTAATTATTCTAATAATTTATTAATGTTTATATAAATAGATTCTCTGATTCAAGAGCATCGATCACGTATTACCTGTGATAGATTCAATTAAATCGGGAAAAGGACACAAATTACTTATTATATCTCCTAAGTTATAACTCAATACATTCCCAAAAAGTCATCTGTGATAGATTTTCAGTCAACATAAAAAGCATAATTCCAAAATGTATGATCCAGTTTAGATATCCAGTTTAGATATATTAGTTTTAGAGAGATATATCCAGTTTTTTAGCCAGTCCAAAGCATTGTTTCTGATATAAAGCTAGATATACTTTATGCATATCTGAAAAAGGAAAAAGTATTTATTTACAAATTTATAAATATAGTAATTTATCTCAGTCATTAAGTCATCAACAACCAAGCAGATCAATATTAATTTGATTATTTTACAAAATAATTGTACTGGTAAATCTAGTGTTAACCATATTGCAAAGTAAATTATCTTGTTGGAAATACTAGGCAGAAGTAAAAGATTTTTTTTAAAAAAATAATTAAAACCTCTAACTCTCGATTTCAGTTAACTTATTTTCGTTTCGGAAGGTATATCCTACTTTTTATAGATGTCTATATTACTGTTATCTGTATTTTTCACTTATTGTAACTTAACTTTCAATGAGAGAAAAGCGAAAGCAAGATCGGTATTTGGAAACCATAACTAATCCTTTCACTGTAATAGAATAATAAAATGGTTAGAGTTTCCAATAAAATGACTCATTTTGAATTCTTAAGCATTCATTTTACGAGGAAAGAATGAATAAGAATTCAAAAACTTCTAACGAGGAAAGAAATTACAAAACATTTCACCGTGGAAACTTGTACAATTAATTAGCAATGACTCATTTGTACGTTACATTCGTTTGACTTTTTAAAAAAAACTATCGAAAACCTGAATATTTCAAATCATATATTCGATTACCTATTATAATAAATATTGTGATGTTTTCCAAAAACAAAAATTATTGTATAAGATTATAAATATAAACAGATATCATTAATATTCTTCTTCAAAGTTTCTTTAATTGGGATCGACATTGCATCATCATGACATGAAATTCCTCATATAATTTAATGCAGCATTCCACGTCAGAAAAATCAGGTTATTACATTTTTGGTTAAAATGGTAGTTTTAGCAAAGGCGATGGTAGAGCTACTTCCTGTATTTGAAAAAATAAATGCAAGGCATCTTCTGCAGAAAGAAAATAAATTATTGTTTCAATTAAGATAATTGTGTTAAAGTTACCTTGAAAAATTAATTCCGATTAAACATCAAGAAATTTCTTGTATGATTCTTTCATTCGTGTTAACGCATAAAAATTGAAAAGGAAAGCAATTATCAAATGTATAATTCTCTTTGCTTGTGTCGGACAAATAATTCAATTAAATTTAAGAAAGTACAATTAATTGTTTGAGCCCTTAGAAAATATTTAATTATTTTCTACGAAATAAAAACCTTTAGGATATACATAATTATCATAAAAAAGAGGGTAAATGAATAAACACATTGTTTGGATTGAATAGCGCGTAATTTCTTTTTCAACTCTGCATTTCGTGACTTGCTTTGATTAAGTTTTCTTCATGGATCGGTAACTTATAAACTTTTGCCCTTACGTATTTCTTCAAATTCGAAAAACATTTTTTTTTTAATTGTTTCAGTACAGAACGAATTCCTTAATTAGATCGAAGTAGATTATATGCATATTCGCCACACGTGAGGGTTTCTTTTTTTCATAATTCATCATACAAAAGGAATAATTACCTGTTAAATAATCACTTAAAAATTAAATTAAACTAAAAGTAGAATTTATCCTAAAAATAAAAAGGTAAAATTTTGCAATCTGAATAACAAAAAATTAATATTATTGCATGATATGAGCTTTGATATGTTATAAAAAGGGTGTCACTGTTTAATCGACTCCTTTCTGAACAAATGCACAATTTTTAGAATATTATAAAATTAATCTTCATTAATAGCATCACAGCAGATTGGTGGCTTAATCATGAATTTATGATGCAAGATAGCTAGAGACTCTAATATACTTCGTTCTTATGTGTAATATTAAAATCAATTGAACTTTAAATATGATAATAAAGTCAGAAATTTCTTATGAGGCGGGATTGGTCACCAGGAAATATGATCTATTGATTCGTCCTCTTCATCTGAATGTAGCTAAAAGCATCTAATAACTTTTGTCCGACATTTATCATAATTAGGCTAAAGCCCCAATCTCGAAAAGGAGATGCAGTAATTTATTACATAATTGCAAAAATTACTAAATATGTTACGTAGTACTATGGAAATTTAATGAGTAATTGATTGAATATCTGTTTTTCCTAGATTTAAGTAGAGAAAGGATTTCCTCTTTCATTTAAAATCTCTAATGAAAACAATCACAAATGATAAATCATTCAAATTTTAACTAACTTAAATATAATTGTATAACTTTACATTTGATTCAAAATGTTTATTTCTAATATGTAGTATGAATTATTAAAAATTTAGAATCACTGTGCACAAATCACAAATTGTATTCTGGAAAAATAATGTACTTAAATATTTCAAATGTTTTTCACAGAAACTGAAAGCATTCAAGAAATGTTTTCTTTTTTTCTTTTTTCTTTTTTTATGCAGGAAGTGTCATGTGTACTTTGAAGTTGAAAAATATAATAATTTTCCATTTAAAATGGAAAGATTAGAATTTACATTAAAAATTTATTTCAATTACATATCATTTAAGAATTAAATGGCCGCGGTATCCTAGTGGTCATGGCTTTGATTCGTGGCCGGCGGTTTTCGTTCAGTCGCGGGTTCGATCCTTGGCCGCCAAAGACCTGTCGTGTATCCGGGGCTAATGCACTTTAAATCTGTCAGTGCCCAAAGTCCTCCTGTTGGCATAGTGTGGAAGTTAGGGGAGGGGGTTCCAGCTCAGGTGTCGCTCTCATCACTTGACCGTGGTTCAAATTACGAGGTCCATCGTCAATAGCCTTCGTGTTGCTTCTAGCACGACGTTAATAAAAATTAAATTAAACTAAGAATTAAATATCTAAACATAAAAAAGCGAATCCTTCATCTATGTCGTATGAACCAAAAAATGAAAATAGTTCGCAAGTAAAATCAAAACTAATTCTATCTTAAGGATTTTATTAACTCAAATACTTTTTTTTGGAATACCATTCTTCTTGATTTTTGTAATCTCCATAAAAATATAATAATATATTTGCTAAATAATACATTAATAATGCAGCTTTAATATGGAACACCTCAGGATGGCTTTATCCTCTTAATTTAAAAAGTTTCCATTCATAATGTCCAATCAAACGTTTTATTATTTCATTTTGAGTAATTTTTGAAAACCTTTCGGACTTTTACGACATAAAAGAGAATATGCTTTCTTTATATATCAAGAAAATGATGCATATTTTCAAAGATACTAAATTATGTTTAGTTAAATACTTGCTAAGTATTCAAAAATTCAATTACTTACTTTGTAAAGTTAATGTATATAAAAAGAAATAATTTGCTTTAACTATTAGCAGAATTTATTTCCACTTAATCTCAATAACCATTAATCAAATGTCATTACAATGTCACTAATACGGTCTAACATATTATTAACCATTAATTATTATTTCTGGAAGAACATTTTCTGGAATAATTTAAAATCTATTCTTAAGCTTTCGTTGACTTTAATACATTTCATTTTAGAAAATAAAAATGTCCTTATTTGCCATTTGACTTATGACAACTTTCAAAGTTATATCGTACATTACCTTATTTTTAATTTATTCCTTATAATATGAGTATACGAAATGTAAACCGCAAAAATAAATAATGTATAAATTTTCATAGATAAAAATATGTATTTTAATGAACAAATATATCCATGTTGATCATTTGTAAATACTTTAAACTCGTGCATAATTAATATTTTTCTGTTCAATAAAAAATAAGATTGATTATTTAACAAAATTAATTATTGTAAGGTTAAAGTAAGTTCTTACACATATGCATTTAAGAAACATAAAGTTTTATTATTTTTATTCTCATAATTCATTTATGTAATTACTTACATCAACTTTATTTGACTCAAAAATAAGTCATATATGAGTTTTAGGTCAATTTAAAACGTTTAAAGGCAAATTAGTCAAAAAAATTGTTCAATTATATAGTTGTAATTACGATATAAATAATTTAGTTAAGAAATAGACAAATTTTACTTCTATATGTCTCTATAAAAAGAAGAATTAAAAAAATTTATAGAATTAAATAATATTTATTTCTACAGCATTCTTTTTATAATAACAATTGTCAAGATTTGATCTTATTAAATATTCTTAAAGTATCCGTACAACTTTAAATCGTCATTTTTGTAAAAAAATTTTGATTTTCTAATTTTAATTTCAGTGTACAATTTAAACTTTTTTCTTTCTAATAGTGTTTGAATTTTGCTTATACCTTATTTAGAACGTAAGTTATATGGATTTGAATTTTACTCGGTACCTAATTTTTAATTGCATTTGAAAGTTCGTTTTTGATTTTTCTCAAAATGAATTTTTTTCGACATATTCACATATGGCAATTTAAATATCAGAAAAAATTATGAACCAAATTAATTTAAATTTTGCAAGTATCTTCTTTTTATAGTTTTTAAGATCCCCTACTACTTTCATGGATGTAAAATTGATAAGTGTTTAGTAACAAAGGTGTAAATCATGTATTGTTATAACTTTTTTTTTATTTTTCATTTTTATTTGACTCGAAACACAATAAAATTGTAGTAATATGATTTTCCTCATGAAAGTAGTACTGGCCCCCCAAAAAAGTTATGATGAATAAGATAAAATTTACAGAATAATGATATTTTTGTTTACTTTTGAGTTATGAGCGTTATTCTGATAAGCAATTTATGTACTATTTTCACAGTGTTTTCCACTCCAATTTTTTTTTATATTTAAAAGCAGATTATTAATGTGTTTTTCATAGTTTTAGGTTATAATTTAGCATTAAAATATATTTTGATACCAAATATCAATGCAGTTCAAAAAATTTTCTCCGAAGGTAACAGATACCTTAACTTAATTGTATAGTTGTTTTAATTGGAGGAAAGTATTCTTTACGCTGTAGTCAAACATGAAACTTGCGGTTAAAATTTTTAGTTTTTATGACCCAGCCATTACAATGTTATGCAAGAAACCTCTTTATAAGAAGTTCGCAGTTTAATTTCTTAAAATTTCTTTCAATTTGACTATTAATTAAGGTGAAAATTGTCCTCTTTTAGGGAAGATAGCCCTTCTATTGTCAGTTTTTGTCCTTCCTCGAAAAATATCCTCCTTCCTTTCCTCCATTTCAATATTTTAAAAGTAATATGTTAGTCGCTCTATTCGGAGATACCGCGCCTAACTGTTACGCATATGTTGAATACAAAAAACTTTTAGGATAATCAAAAGTTAGATGGCTCGCTCTAACACACCTGCTATAGAACGTGTTTTACAATTATTTGAGCCTCCCCGGTCATATTTTTTAAAGTTTAGACAAATGCTTAAAAATTCTTGAATCTTTTTTCAATTATGAATTACCGGAGATATTAAAGTATTTTGTCTGTAATCAAGCAGCTATTTTCCACCAAATGATTCAATAGATTCAAGTTGAGCATATTTCAGCTACAGACGTCAATCTTATTTTCAACGATTTTGTCCTTCATTATAAATCACGATTTGAAGAAAAATTTATTATTTGTTAATAAAAAAGAAAATTGTCAAACTTAGAGGAATCATATCCGAGCATAATAGAAAAGTGTACCAAAGAAAAGTAGAATTTTCACCAAACATCTTTCCGAAGAATGGTTAGAAAAAAATATCACAGGAAATAACAGTTTTCAATTATGTTTTTTGCCTTAATAACAGGTAAATTGGGCAGATTTTGAAAAATGTTTTGAGTTTATATAGAAAAAAAAATGCCTAATATTAAAATTGATGACAATTGTCTGTTTGAAGATATTAGAAGACTGAATGTATATTTAAATTCTGATATATTTGAAAAATAAAAATCTCAATATGTTGAATTTGGTAAAAGAAGGGTGGAAATATTTAGCCATTTCAAAAATAAACACATTCCAAATGAAAATGTAGTTATTCTTGTTGAATTCACGTTGTGCTGCCCTGGAACTAATGCTGCAGATGAAACAATTTTTCAATTGGTAATGAGTTTTGGACGAGTGAGAAATCAAGATTGAATGTAGATTTTCTAACTCCAGCACTTTCCGTAAAAGTTAATTCGAAGGACATTTCTTACACAAAATTTCCAATATATTGTTAGAAAATGGTATAATGACAAAAAATATTCATTTATTGGGAAAATACTCGTTTGATTAAATAATTAAAAAGGATGTAAACATAGTTAGTGTATTTTTGTTTGAATTAACAAAATGTTTCATTTATTTACGCTGCAATATTACTACTATTTACTTTAATTTTACTTATCTATTGGTTATATTAATCTATTTATTTATTTTATAATATATGTTGTGACTGATAAAATCTAAAATTACTGTTCATTTGACCAATACTTACCTTTGTGTGTCATGTTTGTTTTAAATGAATCACTCTAATATGTTGTTTATTAGCCTGGAAAAACACAAACCGTCTTTTTGTACAGTTAACTTTTTAAATTTAATTTCTTGACTCTTTAATTTCTTCGTAGTTTTTTAACCTTTTATGAAGAAGTTCTCATAATAGCTACTTCATTTGCAGATCAAATTATTTAATTGCTAGATCATTTTGAAATGACCCTGAAATATTTTCTCAAAATAAATGCTACAAGATTGGAAATAATTTCACTTTATTTGCAAGAACAAATTCAACATTAAAGTGTCTGTACACAATATATCCCCAGAAAAATTATTTATCAAAGTAAAAGCAAAATAATATGTTAATAAAATAAGAGAAGCTGTTTAAATATAAAAGAATACAATTTGTTCTAAAAATACATTAATAATAAATAATTCATTTGCTTCTGAAATTTTGCAGTTTTCATAAAAGATACTATCACAAGGTACAAACGTCATAAGAAAATCCCATTTTTCTCGCACAAACCAAAGATGATTTTCATATAAAAACAAAAAAAAATATTGAAATAATAACTTATATATATATATATATATATATATATATATATATATATATATATAATATTAAAAACACACATTCATACATAAAAGAAATAAGTGGAAGTTCAATATATTTTTAAATCTTAATGAGTAAAAGAAAAACTGCGATCAGAAAAACCAAACCAAAGTTACTTAATATTTGGAGTTTCAGATATTTTTTGCTTGAGTTTTGTATTTAAACCAATATCTTTTTTTAAAAAAAAAGAATGTGTGAGTGAAAAAATTTACATTTCAGTGTATTCATTTTGACATATAAAAACTGTCACCTCTTTTTCAAAAGCTCTGCTAGCACTAAGATAACTTTTTTTGTATTCTTTTTCCATATTTTTTCCAAATTCTCTAATGTTTACTCATAAATACATCATGATATTCTTTATGTTGAGATACATTTTAAATACTACAAATTAGCTTCAATATTGCTTCTATACCAAAAAAAATAGTTAATTTTTTTTAAAAATTTCAAACTCAATCAATAATATTTTTTTTATAAATAGCAGAAAATAAATCTTGGCTGCTTTTTTTCAAAATTATTTAAGATTTCTAGAACATTCTTTCAAAAAAATACTATTTCAAAATTCATGATTTGAAGTTATAAAATTCACTCTCAAAACAATAATATGAATATAAAAACTCTTTTTCATGTTAGCATTTCTATACATCACAAAGCTAAAATAAATATTGAATGAAAAATTTATGTTCTGATCTTTAACTAAATGTTGTTATGTGCTTTATAGGAAAATATATTTGGCCTTTTGACAAAAAATAAATTTTGTATATTTATTTTTGAAGGATCTAGGTTTGTTATTTTAAAGAAATATTTTTCGGTATTTCACATTTAACTATATGTATCTTGCTTATGAAAAATGATTAACATAATTATTTCTTAAGAAACTTTTCCATAAATGTGTACTCTTTTAAAAATATTTTTTAAGTTGGAACATTTAAAATATTTTTGTTCTGAGAAAAAAAAAACTAAAATAATGAAAACAAACCAAAACTTAGTATCAAACATACGAAATACTCGTGCTTGTATAGTGTATTGAAAATGCATTTAAAGTAGTGGAGATGGGGTAGATATTATTAGCTTTTTGATTAGAATATTACTGCATGACATTTATACATAAACAATTTGTTTTCGTATACCTCTTACAACAAGGTATAATTCTATACTCTGTTTAAAATACTCAGCATGCGAATTTAGTCTGACTTTAAAAATATAAATCTTTTGTCAAAATAGATACATTCGGCAAAATACTGCAATATTACACTGAAGTTCTAAAAGTTATCGGATGCTTCCTAATATTGTGTGGGGCTGCCTTTTGCTCCACAAAATGCAACAACTCGATGTGGCATTGACTCCACAACAACTCGGAAGAAGTCTACCAAAAGAATATTCAGCCATGCTGATCTATGATCTACTGTAACTGCGATAGTGTTGATGGCGTAGAATTTCGAATACAAATTACTCTTTCCATAATGTCCCATATATGCTCCATGAGATTCATGTCTGGCGATCTAAGTAACTGGATTACAAAATAATTACATAGATTGCCTCAGGTAATCTACTTGATGAAAAAGAACAATCACTAGTTTTTCAGAAATATTTAACCAACTGTATATTTTCAATTTAATAAAAATTACATCCATACCATTTAAAAAGAAATTAAAAAATGTAGCATTATAGGGGGAATGAATAAGTTAATGACCATTATAATTTGACGTGATTAAAAGGGATCTTTATGAAGTAATTATTGGCAACTTTCTAAAAAAAATAAATAAAGCTTTCTTCAAAAGATAAATCATCTAAGAAGGGGTATCGTAAACTTTTATTTCTTATCAAGATATACCTGAGATCTTTCTTGATTTATCAGAATGTTTATAATTATTCGACTGTTTATTTATTTTTCTGTACATAATGCAGCAAAATAAAGCTACTAATACTGATTTGTTTGGTTTCAGGAACCATAGATTGAAGTAATACGCAATATGGAGAATATAGAGGCTCTCAGTGTGATTTAAGTTCCATTGTTTAAAAAGTTAAAGTACCCGATAAGTTGAATGATGAAATAATGACACAATAAAATAATGTCAATCATATGACACTGTTGAAAGGAATAAAAGTAATTTTCAAACTGGACATATGTCCCTCATAGACGATCCCAGAAGTGGAATCCATCACTGACGTCATGATACTGCCACAGTGAAGAAAGTAGAACAGTTTAGCCTATTAGACAAAAATGCAACCATGCAAATGATCATGAATGAGATTGTTCTTATTTAAGGGTAGGTGAAGGGAGGAGAAATTATTAACGAAGAACTGGTCTCTCTCTGTCAAAGGAAATATTCAATCTTTTGAAGCAAGACGAAAAGGAATTTTTGGTCACCAGTTAACCATGAATGAATCTTGGATGTATCATTGTGATCCAGAGATCAAAGCGATGAGCAAAGAGTGGAAGCGCAGCGACTCACCTCCGCCCAAAACTCTAAAGTGCAGGTAATGTTACCTGTTGTTTTTTATTGTGGGGGGGGGGGACTGTCAAGGATTTTTTTTAATAGACTAACTGGAGAAGGGTCAGACTATCCCTGATATTTATTACTGTACACTGTTGAACAAATTACGTGTTCTTCTGAACAAGAATCGGTATGGTAGGACAATCAAAGATATTCATTGAAAATCTGACAAAAGAAAGCGGTATATATACTGAAAGAAATGATACAACATTAATAGAAAACTTTTTCTAAGATTTCTCTCTAAAAATGTGTTTACTTTATACCACTCAGAAAAGCTCCGATTGCAAAAGGTTGTACGTATTAACATTTGGTTGATGATTAACAGATTATAATCTCCAAAACTCGCTCTTTCATTTCTATAAACTTAGTTAAACAACTATAGCTGTACTTTAAATTAAAAAGTTTTTAATTATATATCTGTTCATACACTGATGATTAACAGATTATAATCTCCAAAATTCGCTCATTCATTTCTATAAATTTAGTTAAACAACTATTGCTGTACTTTAAATTAAAAAGTTTTTAATTATATATCTGTTCATACACTTATATCCAATATATCCACAATAAAATGTGTGGACAGGGTTCATTAAGTGATTTCATTAAATGATTTCATATGTTAACTTCCCTACTTAAAACCTGCCTCTACAGGGCGTTCATTTTGTAAAGGGAGAGAGTGTGATGTCACACGATCCCCTAAGACGGGACCTGACCGAATCTCCGAGAGGAGCTGTTGTAAACGAGCGGTAGTAAGGAGTGTAAATAAATTGTTATTGTTATACAACTCGATGTGTTTTTTGTCTAAGGACAACCGTGAACTGAAATCTGATGTGATGATGATTAGTTAGTAGTAGTTCCAACACATATAATAAAGAATAAAATGAGATTCGACACCACTTGCAATACGAATACTCGTGAAACAATTTTTTATGATATATAAAAATCATATCCTTATTTTTCACTTTCAAAAACAAATACAATTAGTATGTACATTAATATAAGTAAGCTAATTATACGTTAAGTCAATTGCTGAAATATTTACAATTCATACTTTCGAATCATATATATTAACATGGTACTTTAAAAATATACTTCTCGGAAAATATACATCCTTAATTTAAATATTATAGAAATAGTCACTTTAAAAAAAAATCTTTTCCCTTCCAATATGTACTTGGAGGTGGAGAGGATCTTTGATTCTTCAGAAATAAAATATTAAACTACAAAAGTAGGAAGCATAAGTACCCAGAGACTCTCTTTCGAAAATATTTTTGAACTCAATATTTTCCACAGAAAAGATAATTGAATCCATTTACCTCCAAGGATCAGTGTTATAAATGTAGAATAAGAAATATTGGAAAACAAAAAAAGGAATGATAATAAACCAAGCATCAATGTGGATTCCCTACATCAGAAAAATTTAGTCGGGTTTTTTTTGTTTATGCTGTTGTTTATATCCCCCCCCCCCCCCCTTAATTATAAGTTTACAGCTAGTGAATGAATGAAGAAACTCCTGAGAGTCATTTAAATTTCCTGTGAATAAAAATAATGATAAGTAATTATAAATACAAAAACAATAATACAAAATGAACATTATAAGCCTCTTCTTGAGGAGATCAAAATGTTTTCATGCGATATCTTATTATTTTTCTATCTAGTGTTGTATAACAAGTCTTAAAAATATAAGACCTATTTTTCTATTTAGTTAGTAAAAAGTATTTTTGAACATTATAATTAAAATTGGACTATATATAATTAGCAATGACACAAGAGCCAAATTTGTCTAACCTGCGTCAGCATTATTAAAATATATTATATCGTTTAATATATTATATTGTTTATATAGTTACCTTCAATCTCTTCTTGCCATATTTTTATACATTTTATAAGCTAAGAATAATATTTAGCATTCCCTTCCTACAAATGAGAAAATCTTGCAAATTTTTCTACAGAGAAATATTTTATTTGAAGTCTTATATGTTTGAATCCAATTTTGAACTCTTTTTTTTTTTCTAATCAACTTTATTATGATTCATCAATTATTTTTAACTCGAACTGCATCAATCAGCAATAATTGATCCGCATGGGAAAAATTTCACTCAATCATTCCACATTTAAAAAAATATTAAGAATCGAAAGCCTGTATTGTCGGGTAAATGAATAATTCTGAGTCCTTGACTATTCTATTTTATTTTTTAACTCTCCATCTGATAATTTTTCAAGACACAGAAAGCAGATTTATTAGGCTTTCTCTTTTTATTTACTTTATTCTTAAGACAGTAAATTATTTATCAATACAATCTGCATACTATGCTTCTCGTTTCCTTTCTAAAAAAAACTGCACCAGCTATATCAGAGTATAAAATACTGTGAGTCGAGTGTATCGCTAGTACCTATTCTTTTTCTTTACAGCAGACTTACAAATCCTATTTAGAACTTTAAAGAAAAGGAAAAATAAAAAGATAGAAACATTTCTTGTAGAATTCTTTCAAAACACCTAAAACTGTCCAGAGACTGTTTTTACCATTCTATTATCAACTCTGAATTACTTTTAGATGTAATCAAGAAACTCTATAAAACAAGAGATAAAATTGAATTATTCCACGCATTTGGGGAATTATCGGAATCGCGTTACTTTGTCACAATCTCAATTAAATATCTGACGTAATTCTTTTTCAGTTACCCTAATGAAGATAAAAAAAAAAAAAAAAAAAGCACTGCTGAAGGGACGATTACTTTATTTTAAACAGCTACATGTATAAAAAAAACAAAAAAGTGTTTTACTTAGAATAGAAATCACTCTTCCTTTCGAGACAATTAAGAACAAAATATTTTCTTTCCCTCCTGAAATCCTATCCTTTACATCCATGAATCGAACATAAAATGCCCCGGAATCTCATGAGAGATTTATCTTCAGATAAGTTTGAATGGGAAGAGAAGTACTGTTAAATCTAAAGAATTAAATGATAAAAAGGAAAAATGTGTGCTCTTTTAATTTTAGATTAAATGTTTCAAAAGGCGAATTTTGTTTTTGTGCAACCTCCATTTGTTCAACGAATAACCTTTAGATTAAAAATATTTCACTTCGAATTGTCAAGAAAGGTCCCAAGTTGAAAAGAAAATCTCAGTTTTGAATTTCTCTTTTCACTTTTTTGAAGTCTTTTCTAGAATACCAGATATATATTTTCCAATTGTAGTAACATTGCAAATAAGGCCAACGTGCAAGACTATTTTTTTCTTCTATTCTCTGCTTCTTCTCAAACATTTCATTTTACTATGTTATTATTTTTTATTGGCGACTTATTACTTTCTTCATTACTTTACTCCTTTTTCCATCCTTAAGTTACATGTTTCTCTCTTGTTTTCTTTACCTACAAATTATGATGCTATTATTCTTATTACACTGCTGGCTATTAAAATTGCAACACCAAGAAGAAATGATCTCACGATTGTCAAAATCCCATGAAAGGATGAAGCGGTTGGGATAAGCAAATCATTAGTATGTCAACGCATTTAGTAGCCGCAGGAAGGAGAAACGACATCTAAGCACAGCATAAACGAAAAATTGTGAGATTGATTTCTCATTCGGAAAACGCTTTGAAAGGTCGGAGGTTTGCTCAGAATATCACGTTGTGCCTCGAAAAAGAAATGCTAACCGGCAAGTGTCAGAATTCGACAGAGTCAGGTTTGTTGCCTATCTAGAGTGTGGAGTACCATTCCGTAATATTGCACATCGCACTGGTCAAAACCCAACCACTGACATGCGAATACAGAATCAATGCGTGACTGAGAGTCATAGTGAACGGCATGCAGGATCTCCATATCCTCACATGTCTAACGTCCGAGAGAATAGACATATTGTAAGGTCGACCTGACAAAATCGTAAAATGTCATCACGGACCATTAGTCAGGAAATGGGCATGTTTGCAGCACACTCAGTGTCCGTTCGTTCGATACGACGACGTATGCAGCGTGGAATGTCAGCACGGCGACCATTACTTTGGCTTCTCTTGACAATGCAGCATAGAGAGAGACTCTTTGTGCCCATAACGACAAAGCCGGATACATGAATGGCACAATGTCAGTTTTTCAGATGAGTCCCGGTTTTTTTCAGTCAAGATAATGATGACCGAAAAGGTGTCTGGAGGTGACCACTCGCCACCACTTTTTGGGGAGCCATTGGGAGCACGAAACGTGCACCTCTAGTTCGGATCGATGATTATTTGAACGCAGATCGATACATTTCTGACATCTTACATTTAGTGGTTGTGCCCTATCTTAGAGACCTGTCAAGCACCCTCTTTCAACAAGATAACATTGTGCGGAAAATTTTAATCAGAAAACTTTTTAGTTTAGTTAAGTTTCTATTAACGTCGCACTAGAAGCAACACGAGGGCTATTGGCGACATATCTCGTAATTTTGAACCACGGTCAAGTGACGAGGACGACACCCGAATTGGCACCCCCCTCTCCTAACATCCACACCACGCATACGGGAGGACTTTTGGCCCCGAACAGATTTAACGTGCATCAGCCCCGGCTATACAGCTGGTCTTTGGCGGCCAAGGATCGAACCCGCGACTGAACGAAAACCGCCAGCCGCTAGTCCGCGACCTTGACCACTAGGCTTCCGCGGCCCTTTAATCAGAATATATAGTAGTACATGTGTGAAGAAGAAAACTGTCTCGTTCATGGGAAAGTGAATTTTTAATTTGGCTAAAAATAACATAAGCTCTGATTTTGTGTCTTCATTATAATGAGTTCATGTTGATAATACTTGTCTGGAGACGGAACTCCCAACATTTGACATTGTTCTAAACATTAAAAAGGTACGAGTTATAATTTTTAAATATTTCTGATACTTCTTTGAAAAACAGGGATTTTTTGTAACCAATTTTTTCCATTTTTGTCTTTTGCATTTAAACTCACAATCACCACTTCATTGTAATAAATCATAACAGAACTATTTACAAATAAAAGAACAAGAACTTACTTAAATTTTGGGAAATAGCAACAGAACAAACAAAGGAGAGGGTTTGGAACGTTTCGTCATAAAACAGTATATAAATATGTAAATGTATTTCAAATTAAAAATTAATCTTTTTCAAGTAAGATGACATTGTTTTCAAATCGGCCTTTAAAGGGTTCTTTTAAAAGAGTATAAATTAAAGTTTAAATTTTTATTCTCTAATGAGTTTTCACATCCAAATTAGTACAAGTAGAATGAAAAGGAAAGCAATTACCTAACATACGATCGTTTTTCTTTTCTACCTATTTAACAAATAACTCTATTAAATCGGAGAAAGAGCCATTAATTTTTTGAGACTGTAAAAAATTTAATTACTTCGTTTGAAATAAGACCCCAAGAACTGTACAATCAGTACAAAAATGAAGTTAAATAAATGAAGCATTGTTCTGAATAAAATGCCTTTTTTGATGATGCATTTCAAACAACTTCGTGATTTTCTGTAATTAGCTTCAAAAAATTTTTCACGCGTAGACGCAATACAAACTTTTCGTTCTTACGCTTTAAGAACATTTTTGGTGTTCCTCTATTTAAAGAGAATAATGATTCCGTAAATTAGATTCCAACATATCTAAATCATTCAAGAATATAATTTACTGAGTTCATCTTTATTATTTAATTCTTAAAAAGGCTTATTATTTATTAAAAATAAAAATTATAATTAAAGAAACATTTTTTTCTTTTATGTTTACTTTAATATTTCATAGTAGATTCTATGGTAAAAATAAAATTAAGTAACCTAGGTAATGCGTGGAAAAACTATTTACTTCATTTTTTTTAATCAAATTTCCCTCCTCTCTATGTTGATTTACCATATACATAATTTGGAGTGATAAATTGGATTATTGAATCACTCCAACGGAAGCCACATCAATTTTTTATGATTTTAGAGTAATGGAAAATTAATTAAATATTTAAAGCTGAGTATAATTTTTATAGGATTGTGAGTCTGCGTCGATATACTCACCGCTTTCAAAATTTGAAGACCTCGTTCAACCACCTACTCGATATCAGTTATTGCTAATTCGGTTTTAATTCTAGAAAGCCTCATTCAAACGTCTTTCCTACACGAGGTTATTCATCTAACATTATTCTATCTGCATTGTGATCTTCGTTTCTGGTGACATCATGAGAGAAAGTGCTGTTCTCCGATAGCTAACATACAAGGGATGTGCAAATGAAAAGTTACGAAACGTCGTAGCAACGTAACCGAAAACATATTTACCTTTGCCGCTATGGGAGAACGTAGCGAGATATCTAGGGATGTGAATGTAGTCTCAGGCGGGGATCGGAACATGCACAGGTACCCACATTCGCAGGAGAGAGCAGAAGCTCTTATAAAGAGCAACGTCCAATTGATGCGGCAGTGCGTGTGAGGACATGGTGGTGTTCACATTGAAAATTGGACAATTGAGGAGCAGCGAGGTATTATTCAATTTCTGACAGTGGCTCTTGGATGACCTTGCTCAAGATTAAGGAACCGGTTTCATTAAACTATCTCGATAAGTTTTACACAATGCAGAGCGTTAAATTAAAGTCTCGGACAATCTGATCTTTAGACTACCGTATTAAAAGTCTCCCATCTATTACTCATTTTAGCCGTTTGCTTTGGGATTTCACGAGATATTGAAAAAAAAGGTCCCAAAGTCTCCGGGGTGTGCGAACCAAAAAAGCACGGAAATTGTCTTTAGCTTTTAAAGATTATTTTTCTCTAAATGCACAGCCCACACCTCTGATGACCAACCACGGCACGCTTGTCACAGAGCGGCACTACTAAGAAATCTGAAACATAATGTCATTTTCAAAAAACTTGTCAAAATCCGCAAAATCTCTAATCATACGTAATTGAATCAATAACCCCGGAGAATACGACGAGAATCTGTGAATCTGTCTGTCTTTGGTGTGTGCTTTTGGAAATCGATTGGGAAGCGGTCGGCATTTGGAGAGCGGATCATCCGAAAAACTGAGTGGCGGAACGGTCAGTATCTGCCTTGGAACTGCAGAGTATTACTGAGGAGGTTAGTAGGTCGTAGATGATCTAGTATGCAAATGACGTGGGGAACTCAGCGGTTGTTTCTGCCATTAAGACATTGCACTACTGAAAGTGCGTCAAGTTGTTGGCCTGCATTTGTTCCAAAAACAAGAAGTGTTTACATCGGAAAGCCTTTAGGTGGGTGTATAGATCAGAAACTATATTTTTCTCCCCTTATAGTTTTAGGTTCAGAAACTTTAAATGACTAGTTATGCCTGCAGCAAAAGTCACATAATTTCCTTACCTACTCTTTATCAGACAGTAATTACTGTGGCTTTCCTTTACTTTCCAGGGTGTCACCTGTTTCCTTTCTTAATTTAAATACTCTGACCATAACTTTCGTACAACTTAATCATCTTACTACTGTGTAATATGGTAAATCTAGCGATTCTCTGTTTGTATCTTTCAACATATCTCTGAGCTGTTTATGGTTGAGCCCGTGTGACCTTATTAAATTCACCATTTTCATTACAGGATTCAGTACACTGTTAATGTCCACATATTTAGCACAAAAAGCTTGCTGATGAATAATACAGTGCAGGAGCACTTGTTGTGGAATTCTTTTCTCTCTACACATCTGCTTCACTTGTTCAATCAAACCTATCTTTATGCCATTCATGTTCTGTCCCCCATCAACAGTCCAATTATTCATCCAATCGAATTTATAATCACCAAATGTTTGTTTTTTTTAATTCATTGAATATTATATCCTTTCTGGTAACACTTCCCTACATGTTATGTAGGGAAGCCAGCTCTTGTGCTATGTTCATGTCTTCTGTCAAATTCGACTGATCTTCATATTCAAAGGTTTGGGAGAGCTTCAAATTTTATCTCAGAAAATGTAGTTTTAAACAGTTTATTAATCATTTGGACAGACACTCATACAGACATAAATAGTTCAAAGCCTCAAATCAAAAGGTGGAGTTAATTTTCTTTCTAGAGAGAGATTCGTATTCGACGAACTAGCAGCATTGCCCTCTTCTCAAGCTCTTTTTACATATCAATTTCGACTGGCCTTACCAACTGTACAAAAAATCATTGAGCTTTCGCCATCTTCAGTCACACCTCTAATAAACACAATCAGATGAGAGGTAGAATAGCGGTTCAGCGATTCATCCATTGCATTTGAAAAATGGCAAAATTTGCTTACATTTTTGTTATTTGAGTCACAATGTTTTCAGTCGTATCTGCAAAATGGCAGCAATGGTATTTGTACCCAAAGCTGTATTTTAAAATTGTTTCTCGACTATTCTGGGGAAAGTTCCTCAGCCACATCAAACAAACATCCCTTCACTGCTTTACTATCTGTAAACGGTTTACCACTTTTAGCCAGGACGTAGGCAATTCTTAACTGATCTTAGTTAAGAATTCATTTTCATTTGAGGATTCGCTGAAGAATGTTCTCTGAGAGGTGGATTGGTTTTGTAGTTTAGAAAATTTTTTTGCACGAGCTTTTCCCTCCTACTGTGCATATTTCGCATGATATTTGCTTCAATGATGATGACGTAGGTTGTATTCTTTCGCTACGGTTTCGTTGCAAATTACACACAATTACACAATACTTTCTCGCTGCATTTAATGAAATATTTCTAACTCCATTCTTCTTGAAATTGCCAACACTAATTGCTGTCCGATCGATATTTTTCTTTTTCTCTTCTCGGTCATCGTTGGGCACTAAAATAAAATGACTTCAACATGAATAAATAGTGAAACTGATAGTATCTAGCACACACTATCCCTCAAAAAACCCGATCATGCAAACTAATTTCGTTGCAAATACAGCTGCAATTGACAGAAACAATTTTTAAAAATTCTTATGATTTCTTAAGCTAAACTTACCTGAACATAGTCTGAAAATACATTCACTTATAGTTGAGAGATTGTTTCTTTTAATATTTCCTCTTCATATTATTGAGAAAATTTGTGTTGAACTAACGACATTCCCAACACTTTATACCCAAAGGTAAGTAATTATGAGAGGGAAATTATCATTTAATAAAGTAAAGTGCAACATGTTTCGCAATTAGACATTAACGTGCACCAACACCTCCTCATTGCAGCAGTCAACCGCAACTGGCAAACTGACCAAAATAATCAAGTCTTGAAAAAGCAGAAAGTATTTAAATACTCTGCCCTTGGATGGCGTTATATTATATCATTGACAGTGAACAGAAGTTGAAAAAGTAAGCTGTGAATAAGGTTTTGCAATGTAGATATCGATTGGAAACCATAAAACACTACCACGCACCTCTATTTTAATTTCGTAAAAATGTAACCACTGCTTAAGCGGTGACTGATTTTGGCAGGATACACATAGATTTTCGAAATTTTTTCCGTGGAAAATGTTTCCAAAAAAGGACACAATGGACTGGATTAGAGGGCCTCACGGGACCAAGATTGTAGACCTCTGGTCTATCTGAATAGTACAGACACTAATAGGTAACGTAATCAATTAAATTAGTTTATTTCCAGTTTTTTACAGTAACTGGATATATATATCATTTCGAAAACTCTAAAAAAATCTGAGTTGCGAAAGCATTAAATAACCAAAGTAATTTTGTTAAAGCATTTGTACAAACGAATTATAGCCTAGTGCTCTATTTACGCAAAATCGATTTCAAGAATAGCTTTTAATTATTACCATCTTCTTATTTCTTAAATTAAACGAGTAATTTTGTTATTGGAGAATTATTTTACTCATATAATTTTGATAAATATTCCTAGTTTCTTGAGAATTATTTCTCACGTTGTAATCTGATTTTTTCCACACGAAATACACTCTATAACAAAAACATGTCGCACCAAGAAGGAGTTGTCCGATGGGGACAAGAATCGGCGGATAAGAAAACTATGTACAAAGTAGAAAACGATTAAAATTTCAGAAAAATTGAATGATTTATTTCAGAATTACATAGTTACAAAGCTACGACACGGTGCACTGGGAGTCTCCAGACACGTCTTCCATGATCGTCAGGGCACAATTGGAAGCAGGATTCATCACTAAAGACTATACGTCTTCAGTCAGCATCATCTGATCGAGCTAAACACTGCTGTAATCTGACTCGACAGTGTGCAGGCGTGAGTAGCAGGTGGCGTAGCGGTTGGTAAGAGTGTAGATTTCGCTCTATCAGCCGTCTGGGAATGGTCATGGTGGACACCCGTGTGTGGATCGCATGTATGATAGTTGATAACGATGAATCAGGCTCTGTGACAACTGATCTGACAAGCACTCTGTCCTCCCGATATGCTGTGGCCCTAGGTCGACCACTATCATCATGATGCTAAAATATGCCGTTTTGCACCCATTCTTGCCAACATCTTCTATTCGTCGCCTCGCTTCAACACATATGATGAGCGATTCTCCAATTTTCCTTACCTGTCTGTTTCAATCCAATGATACGACCACTTTCAAATTCTGACAGTTGCTCGTAATGAGCTCTAAACCGGCGGCGAGACATTTTTTTCAGTCGTTAAAAGGTATCGTAAATCGCATTGCAAATAAAAATTTGACCATCAGATTGAGAATCGCTTCTTATGTACACCTGCTGAGTGCGCAGTTCAAATGCGCTGTAGTTCCCGATATTCAATCATTGCACCCAAAATATTATTCATTTGTGTGTTCGGTCAAAATATCTTTTCATTTGAATTTCAATTACAATTGGGCTACTCCTTCTTGGTGCCTCGTTTTCTTTTTTTTTTTGTTACATTGTATTTAGAAGCGAAATTTGTTTTCAAATTTAAGAAATAAAGCCTTTTTTGCACTACAATTAAATAATTGTCTCTAGTATTATTTATAGAAATCTATTTAGAAACAATTATTTACCTGTAGGTTTACTTATAGAAATCATCTATGTATTCCAAAATCATTATATTGTACTTTTGTGACGGCTGCCTACGACATCTTGTGACGTCATTTTTGTCTGCGGAACTGCGAGCCGAATTAAAGAAAAGGAGGAGGCGATCTTTTGTAGGCACACTTGCTTCGCAGATTCCAGACCTGTGAAGGTCGAGTTTCATAGTTGAAATGTTAAAAGTTGTTTTCGCTAAGTTTTAAATAAATTGTTAGTTCTTCTTGTTTTTAGTCTTTCGTAGTTATTTATTTATCTAGCCTACACCTTCTGATTGGATGTTATGGGAGCAGGAAGGTTTTAGCAACACCACTGCCCCCATAAGCTGGTGACCCGTTCAAGGAACAAGTATCGAATATTCCCGGAAAGGCTAATTGGACGCTGAGGAACTTAACAAGTTAGCAAGCTGTAAAGATATGCTAACCGACGGAAACTCTCTGAAATCTGTGAATTGGTTACGTCCCTATCTATGGTTCGAACCTCTGAGGCAGGAATTTGGTAGGTAAAATTTTTATTTTTTTACTGCCGCTTTGAGATGTCGACTTAGCTACATCTGGCTCTTACGCCAGTGCGCTTTACATTTTCACTCACTCCTCTTGCGCCAATAAACTTCACGATCACTCACTCATTATCCCACTAGCTCAGATAGAGATGTCGCTTGAAGGTAAAGATACTAAAAGTGAAGGAGCTGTAGGTTCAAATAATGGTTGTGAAAGAGTTACTGTTAAGGTTCCTAGTTTTTGACCCCGTAATGTAAAACTATTTTTTATGCAGCTTGAAGCTAGTTTTAGGTTAGCTGGCATTACGGTTGAGCAAACCAAATTCGACCATCTAGTTGCTTCATTGGACCCTGAAACTCTTTCACATGCTACGGATATAGTGTGCGAACCACCCCCGTGTCCATATACGGCTCTCAAAAACCGTTTACTAGAGCAGTATGAAGTATCGCAAAACCGGAAAGTTAAAACTCTAATTGAGGATTTGGAATTAGGTGATAGATCCCCGTCTTTATTGCTTAGACAAATGCGAGAATTGAGTGAAAATCATGTAGACGAATCTTTTCTTAAAAACATCTGGATGAGGCGTTTACCACCGCAAGTTCAAGCCGTTCTAGCTGTTAGTTCAGAGAACCTAAACAAGTTAGCGGAAATGGCTGACACCACTGCCCCCATACTTTTTACAATTCATTTTATCTAAATTCTATGTATGTTTCGTGTGCACAATGATGATTACTTCTAATTTGTTTCGTAAAAAATACATATTTATACGCTACTTTCATTACAAAGGAACTTAAATGAAAAAAAAAAGTGAGATGGCTTGATAAAGTGAGTGGGTTGATGGAATGAGTGACACCATTCCTATCTAGCATCTTACTGTTTTTCCTGTTCCAGTGAGGGCACTGTTATCGGTCTATGATATCAATTTTTCACATTAGGCTTGGATTCACTAAAATCGTAATTCATTTTTAACATTTCATTCCTTTATTTATATTTTAATTTTAACCCTGATATATGTTACATTTACACGTCTCTCAATATACAATTTATTTCGTTTTCGAGTGAACATGGGAAATAATTTATTAATGGTTATAAACTCATGGTAGGATATAATTTAATTTTTTTGTGTGATTTCATTATATATTTTGTAAATAACCAGCAAATATATAGATTCTGGTTATTAGAAATATTCTCATTTCACGCATGGAAATATTAATAAACTCCAATTAAAAATATGTTTAAGTTTCCAATAAGAAATTTTATTTTGTTAAATAAAGATTTTCAGTTATTCAAGGAGCTGTAAGTTTTAAATGAAAATAAGTCATTACAATTTGGACAAAGAATATCGCAAAAAATAACCCTTGTTTTTAAAAAAAAATAGTAGTAAAGTCACGTTTGAAAGTAATCAAATCAAACCACTATAATATCGTAAAAAAATTTCAAAATGAAATTGCTATGGTAAGCTTTATCCAGTTATAAAAAAAAGAAACCATGAAACAATCAAATTAGATTTCTGTGAGGACCTTTAATAGAATTCAGATATATATTAGCAGTTACTAAAATCAGTGCAATAAAAACAGAAGGGATCATTTTTTTAGATAAAAGAGAAATTAAATTAAAGAAAGATCGTAAAGAAACGAAAAAAAATCACTTATTAGTTGCCATTTTAGCTATTTTTTAATATTTACTTTTCAGTTAAAGTTCTTCTTTAAGGAATGTAATGAAACATCCTTTTAAACAATCAAAGTATTTTTTACATCGCTATTGTGACACATAAAAAGAGTCACCTATTTGAGTAAAGTAACATGCATTAAGTGACTTTTTACGCATTCTTTCCAAATTCTGTAATGTTAACCAATAATTACGTTAAACATTTTTTTTTGAGTAACAGAATTTTTTTACTAGCTGAACTGTATTGTTATTTTCCGTAAAAGCGAAGAAGAATTTCAAAAATTTAATTTGATACTCAACAAATATTTATCCTATCAAGGCTGGCTTCTTAAAACGTCGTTTTTTCTTTAAAATATTTTAGCTGAAAGGCACTAATGACTTGTTATTTCGAAGACATTTTGTTTGTAAAATTCTCATTTAGAATAAATTCTTCACTCATTCATTCGTGGTTCGAAAGAGAATAATCAACACCATTTTGATCCATTCCTGTAAAGAAAGTGTTTTAAAAAAAGACAGTAATTATCTCATTGTGTTCAATGAATATTTAGGAAAAGAAAATCTCTTAACTTTCTCGCTAAAAAAACAACAAACCACGGAAGCAGAAAGCCAAATCCCTTGAGTATCTCGTTCGAAAATCTTTTGAAATAAATTCCTTCCGCTGCATAATACTTATTTAATAGAAAGTTACTCATTAGTTTTGATCTCTAATTTTATTTACTTTTCTTACTAAAGCAGTGCATCTGATTTATGTAACGATGCGGTTAATTCCGTCATCATCGCTTCAGTGAAAATGTATTATCGTATTCTCATGTCTCGTGCCTTTGTTCCCTCATCCTCACAGATTAATAATAATGTAAATTTAAATAAAGATTAAAGGAAAGATATGAGATGTGTGTGTGTGCATAAAACAATAAATCTACTTGGATGTTCTTTACATCGACGTGAGAAGTTGCAAACATTTCAATGGTGTTTGTTACATTTTTGATGTTTCGAGAGAAATTTTCATTTCATTCTGTTTGAAGAACTGGATATATTTGAGTAATTAATAATTTTTCATATTGGATAATGAGTTATTATTTTTTGTCCTAAATAATTATTTTCGATATAAAATACGAGTTTAAAAAATTGGCTATTCATAAAATTTTAGTGCAGTTCTTGGAACATGATAAAATTTATTACGATGGCATATTTCAAATCGTTTTAAATTAAATGAAATTTGCATTACATACAAAAAAAATAGGTGTGAAATTACTAAAATTTAAATGAAGAGTATTGATTCAAAATTAATTAAGGATGACACAACAGAAATTATTTTAATTTCTTTACAAAAAATAGAAAGATATGTCATCACAATAATGAAATCTTCTATCCACCTCTTACACAAATCAAAAGAATGTTAAGAAAAGTCTTAGTACTGCAGGTATGTGTTCCCTTAATGAATATTTTGTTTCATCTATAAGCATTTTAATATTCGTTTTATAAATATCTTATTATTCTTTCTTTACATGAATATTTTACTATTCCATCTATTACTATTTTATTATTCTCTTTTTGTGTTTTAGTTTCCCTTAAGTTAACGAAATTCAAATAAAAGTTTATACATTTCATTAGAGTTAAACATAAACTATTCTTAAACTACATTATAATAAATATAATCGTACAACATTTGAATTCCTTTTTCATTCAAAATATTTCATGCTTTTTTTATTGATTCTCATTAATACTGGTCAACAAAATAGCTTATTTAATATTTTTTTTTTGAAGTTTTCAGCGACAAATTCTCTCCTTTAAATAAAAAATAGCACCAAAATTAGATGCATTTTAAAGGAAAAAAACTTATTACATAGTAGATTTAAGGTATGAAAACGATACCTTTCAACAGCAATCATAACTAGCAAAATTACCTAAATTATATAATGAAATGTTTTCTCGCGAGAAATAATCGAAATCCACTATAAAAATAATTTCTCTTAATTCTTCATGATTTTATACAAAGGAAAGTAAATATTATATATTGAAAACAAAAAAATGCCCAAATAAAAATTAATCCATAATACAATACAGAGAGAATCTAAATTTAAAATTGAGTAGTTATAAAAAAATGTTTTTCAATGCGCAGAAAAAATTTAATCAAATATTAATTATTAAATTTTAAAACTTAATTTAGTTAAAACAAAAAACAAAGAAAAGAAATACAAAAAAAAAAATTTAACTAGAGAGTAAATAGAAAAATAGAAAGACATAATAGAAAAAGGAAAATCCTTAACAATGAATAAATTTAAATAAAACTATATAACACTCTGACACTAGTTTAGGATAGTGGTGTTCTGCTTAAATATGTGTTAATAATCAAACCTTCTTAGTCAGAACAAGTTCTTTTAAAAAGAGGCACAGCCTTATATAATCAAGCAAGCAAAAAATGAGGAAATTAAGGAAAAGTATCAGAAAACCCCTAATTCAAAGAAAATTAAATCATCAAAAACAACTTACTCTAATGCAAAAAAAATTAAAGGAAAGAAATATAACAAAAGAAACTCACGTCTTTAAACAACTTTAATGTCATCAATTCAATCTTGAATTAAAGCTTGTTGCCAAAAAAATCAACTAATTAAATTTAATCAATTAATTAGTACGGCCCTCTATGAATAAGATTAAGAATAAGAAAACACACACACACACGTATCAATGCATATATATATATATATATATATACATGTATAGTACTGTACATATATTATTATTACATATATATATATATATATATATATATATATATATATATATATATTATTGCATAGGAAGTTCATGCAAATCTAAATAAACAGTACTGGATTGATTGGAGATTTTATAAATAAAAAGAATCAAGAATAAATTAATTATAAATTTAGTATAAATGGAGAGTGAGAGAGAGAATAATCATAATTAATATCAAATTTCAATAAGAGAAAAATGAAAACCTATCTCGAATTTTCTGCTTTATGATATATATATATATATATATATATATATATATATATATATATATATATTATATTATATGTGTGTGTATATAGGAAGAAGAGGTTACTTTTCATTTCAGTTCATGCATCCATGTATTAGTTCTCAAGAACAAAATGGCTGGCAGATGGACTTTTTCTGTCCATCATGGTCGAATGCAACCTGCATATTGAAGTTCACTCGGATGCAGCGAGTGAATAAATATAGGTTTATGGCGCAAGAGCTGAATCCAGCTCAAGTGCCATTTCCAGAAAACGAATATCACTGCAATATATATATATATATATATATATAGGTGGTTATCAAAATAATGGAAACACCGTAGATTTATATAGAATCCTTTATTAGTATGGTTTAGGACCACTTTTGGCATATAATACAGCTTAGATTCGCCTAGGAATCGATTCATACAAGTGCTGAATAATGTTCAGAGGAATATTGTTCCATTCTTCATGTAGATATTGTGAAAGTTCTGGGAGAGATGCCATTGGAGGATATTGATTCCGTATTGAACACTCTAAAATCCATAACAGCTTAATTTTATAGAGGTCGGGTTGTAGGGACTTCCAATGTCATTTTTTGATGTCATTTTGACTGCGGAGCTGTATGGAGAATTGAAGAAAAGGAGCAGACGATCTTTTCTCCACTCACTTAAGTTTTAAATTTGTAAATGTTAAGTTTGAGATAAATGAGTGTTCTTTGCGTCTCAAAAAGGACAAGATTAAATATTCCAAAAAATTCCTTTGCTTAAATAAGTATGGAAGAGATTTGCTCCTGTGCGATTGGCAACAAAAACATTATTATTATTCTGCGTTATTCTATAAATTATAGAATCGGTCTACTGTTGTAATGATTGGTGATGTTTCTGTTTGCATTAAAATAAGTATTATTTAAATGCTCCAACATTTGAAGTTTCTTTTACGTTTTCGGTGTGGCTAATTAATTTATGGAATAAATTAATTCGATCAATTTAATGGCTAAACTGAAATGTTAATGTAAGAGCTCTTCGGAACGACAGAAAAGTTGCTTGCATTCCGCATACCTTCTGAAAGGAAATTATGGGGAATTGATGGTTTTATCAACACACTCCTTCCTCATTGGGTGACTGCGGGACAGGGTAGACGTTTAAATTCAGTCTCGTATTCATCAAACCGTGTTTGTACAAGTCCCGCTGCATTGATAGGTACATTGTCATCCTGGAAAATTCCATCTCCCTTCGAAAACAAATTTTGCATCATAGGATGGACCTGTCATTTAAAATTTCTCTTTACTTCTCCCCATTGATCCTTTCTTTCAAGGTTACGATTGGTCCAGCATAAGACCGTGACACGGCTGCTCAAATTCTGACAGATCCACCTTTATACTTTACATCTGGAAGAAGACAATCACTATCATAGGCTTATAAAGGTATCCACCAAACGTACTTCTGACCTGTTATGGGGAAAAGTGAGAAAGACGATTCGTCAGACCATATTACTCTCTTCCACTTATCAGTCGACCAGGTTTTGTGATTGTGATACCACTGTAGACGACATTTGACATTAACATCTGTGACAAGTGGTTTGGGAATTACTACTCTGCCTTAAAGGTTCTGTTTATCAAAGTGCCTTCTAACTTTAATCAATGACACTGGAGAATCCAGATGCTGATTGAGCTCTGCAGTCTCTTTTGCTGCAGTTGTTCGCTTTTTAGACATTACAATCCTCTTCAATACCCGTCGGTCTCTTTCACTAAGCTTCTCTTTTCCTCCACTATTTTTCTTTACCGCGCTTGTCTTACCGCGCTTTGTGTATGCTATCAGGACTTTATAGAAACCTCCCCTCTAGAAACGTCTAAAAGTCGAGATGTTTCGATAACACTTGATCCAGCTGGATGGGTTCCTACAATTTGATCTGTTTGAAAATCTGAGAGATCAGACATCTTACGCTTTTGGAAAAAATCGAAGACTTACAGAGCTTCAATAAAGCTATCATATACTACTAGTATGTATACATTTCTATTTATAAGAAAACTGGCAACTATTAATATATTTTATTGCTTACGAAGCACATTCAAAAATGTCATTCTTATTCACAGGTGCTTCCATTATTTTGTTAACCACCTGTATATATATATATATATATATATATATATATATATATATATATATATATAATTGATACTGAATGTTATATACATATATATTTTTTCCAAACATTATTGACACAATATTAAAACTAATATGTTATATGTGTGCTATAAATTAAAACGATTTAATTTATAGCACAATACTTTATCTTAATTTTTGTGACCTTTAAAATCATTCATTATACGTACTGTAATTATTGGTAATAAGTAATATTTAAGCGGAGTCGGTACCCTAGATATCTTCAAAAAATCGATTTTCAGATTTTCATGTTTCTAAAGTCTCCAGTTTAAGACTTTTCTAATGATAAAACATAATTGCTGAAATTCGAATAAGAAGTATGTTACTTTTTATTTTGAATAAAAAAAAGTGATACATCTGCTGATGTGCAACACCCACTTTTGTAGTTACAAATGTAAACATTAGATTTTTCTACCCGGGATGTGATTGCAAGGCCTCGCATTATTTTAATTATCAGTTCGCACTTAGTGAAGATCTGCAATATAACTGTAATTGTAACTTGAAGGTTTGTTTACTATTCTCAAGAGCGAATTTTGCCCATTCTTTGTTGAATGTTGCGATTGTAAATCAGATTTTTTTTTTATACTTTCTTCGCTGAACTTTATTCAGTGTCAATTAAGTATTCTGTTTTGTTCAGAAATATTGAAACATAAAATATACCTAGATCACTTAAAGTGTTTAAAATATGCAAAGGAACATTTTTCAAAGTTAGGAATATTACTTCTGGTAATAACTCTACATTGGAGGCTATTGTGAGTAATATTAAAATGAATGCTGGTATTAAGAATTCTTGTGCCAAAAGAAGAAAAATTCCTTATTTAAATGAGAGTTTTTCTTCATTTCAAGAAAATATAGGAATTATTAATGCCATAATGAACTTTTACTTTCATTTGTTATTTATTATGAATGATGTGCAGTGTAAAAAATATTTGACAGTGGCATAGATATCGAAGTCTTAAAAAATAACTCTGGATAAACTATTTCTTTCAGTTTGAAATGCGGTATTTGCCCGTATCGTGTGGGATTTTCTTGAAACTATCATAAAGTAACCCAAATAGTAACCATAATTACTAGATATGTATATGCAATGCGTTCCATTGGAAGAGGTTCAGAAGTTGGACAAATGTTTTGTGCACTTATGAATCTGCCTTAACCACCTACAAGATTTGCCTTGTACAATATTAGACATGAAATGCTGTAAAGCTTGTTTCTGAGGAAACAATGCAAAATGCTGCTCAAGAAGCTGTTCGGGAAAATAGAAGCAATCAGAATATTGCAGTTTCCGTAGATGGAATTTGGCAAGAGGGAGGTCTCTGAATGGTGTGGTTTCTGTGACTAGCATAGAGATTGGGAAAATAATTGATGAGTTATTTAAGTACTGTACGTACAGCTATAAACGTTATCATCAACATGACTTTAAGCAAATTTTTGAACGTTCCAGTGGATCGATGGAAGTTGAAGGTGTTTTAAGAATATTTTAACGTTCATTGACGTTGCATGATACACGATATATAACAAATTAAGACAATTGTGACTCCATAGTCTTTGCTGCTATAAAAAAGAAAACATCAATGGAAATGAATATCCAATTGAAAAACTGAAATGTTTTGTCCATGCAATGAAACGCATGGAAAACAATTACGTCGTTTAAAAACGCAAATGAAAGGGACATTTTCATATTTTTCCATTTCGTCGGCGCAAATCTCGTCAAGCAGACTTTATTGGCGTCAACACACAGTATACACATATTCCGTTTGGTTGTATGATTGTATCATTTTTGGCGACTTTATCGCTTGCGCCGACGAAATAGAAAAGTACCGAAAGGTTTTCCCTATGGTAAACGTTTATGCGCAAAAACCGCTTGACTGAGCACGAAATAGATAAATTGTTGTTTTATTATGGGTTAGCTATCCGGAGGAGTCCAAACTGTATTCACAGTATGTGACAAGCTATATGGACTATTTTTCTGCACAAACTGTCGACAGATGAATATCCTGAACATTGGTTTTATCCTGCTGGAGGATAATCTTGGTGTGGATATAAAATGGTGAAGAAACAGGAAAGACTTACATACTTAAAAATAATTTTCCAGTGACTGTCGTAAAAACCATGCGACCAATATTTAGAGACCTTTCCCATCCTGATCTCTTAAAAAAGTGTTTGCATGGTAATACACAGAACCCGAATGAAAGCTTTCACAATGTAATGAAGTCAGGTCTTCCAAAATCAACATTTGTGTCCATTGAGTTAGTGTTTATGATGTTGTATGCTCATTTAATTATGATAATGCGTCCAAGCTGACTATTCTGGAAAAATTGGAAATATGCTATAAATGCCATAAATTGCCTCAACAGCGAAAATTTGCGGAGAGCTATGCATGCATTTTCTAGACAATCAAAAGAAAAGACGGAAGAAAAAGAGGTGAAAACGAAATTAAGAAATATCCAGAGAATAAAACTTATGGAGCAGGACTTTTTAATCATGTAAGGTTTCGTATTAAAATTAAAGTTTCCAATAAAATGATATTTTTTTAAACTGCGTGTACCTTTTTCTCTAAATATACTGTATACTTGAATCTAAGATTTTTACAACATATTTCTGATATGTCATATACTGATGAGAAACATTTGTAATATTCTTAAAGACACTGGCTAGAAAGCAGTTATCGTAACAAAAAGTAATAATTTTCCATAAATTTACTGTGCTGTTCAGTAAAATATTTTCTTAAAAAACTAAACAATACATTTCCAAAATCTCACTCCAATATAATGATAAATATCTATGTAATATGCAGATGAAATTTTTCTTTATATACCTAGTAGTTTTGAGAAAAAGGTAATAAAAAAAATTCCAATTTAACATTGTCGGTATGGAAGTATCGACTCCCCTTAAGGCTCCCGTCTACCCGCCATTTTGATTTCGTGGACGTAATGTTAATCTTATGGAATTTCGACTTTAATTCTCACATCTTTATTATTTAATCTATTTCAAAGAAATAAAGGGCATTTGAAAGAGCAAAAAATAATCAATGCTTCTGTGGGATTACTTTTTTCTTAAGATTTTTAAAAATGTTTGAAAATATTCTTTAAAGACGGGAAAACTCAAAAACGAATAATTAAAATAAGAATAAAAATATTTTTAAAAATCTTAAGAAAAAAGTAATCCCACAGAAGCATTGATTATTTTTTGCTCTTTCAAATGCACTTTATTGTATTCAAATAGATCAAAAAATAAAGATGTGAGAATTCAAGTCAAAATTCCATAGGATTAACATTACGTCCATGAAATCAAAATGGCGGGTAAACGGGAGCCTTAATATTTAGCTAAATTACAAACTTTAACTAAAGGATGAAACTCATTGCTTCGTCTAGAAGCCGACTGTCGTTTGCGTTGAAATGAAATAGAAATCTAAACCTTCTTTTACGTAAAACTGCTGATCTTCACAGGTTTTTTTAATCCTTTAACCCCGAAGTAAAAAAATCAATAGTTTTCCTCTTCCTTTTGAAGAAAGTCACGCGCCTTTCACATTATCAAATAGACGTTCATAGTGAACACTTCATTAGCAGAAACCCGTAGCCTAAGAATGGGACAAATTGGAGCAAATAAATTGATTTTCTGTAATTTATTTTCGTTTTATTAGGCGGAAGGAACTTTGAACATTTGAAACAAATGAAACTGCATCTAAAAATATGTAAGCTATAAAAATATAATTCTGAAATCAATTAAGGTATCTTTTAGATAGAAAACTAGAATTTCGAAGAAAATATCAAATGTTTATATAATTTTGTTGAACTATTTGAAATTTCAGAATTGTAAAATCTTCTTTTTTTTTCATGTCATGACTAGTAGAAAGAAAACTAGAAGCCCTTCATTTTGTGTAAGAATACTTAGTAATGACAAATTTTAAATTTAAATGTATTTATTACCCAACTGAGCTTTTGTAAAAAATTCGATTTTTGAAAAGTCATATAAATCAACATTACGGCAAGATTCTTTTCTTTATGTTTCAGTGGGGATGAACTATAGTTATATTGAAAAAATTTGCACTTCTAGATGAATAATGTATTTTCAAATTGAATATAAATGTTAAGTTTTTCTGAAGCCCCCTCCCAATATTGCAAATTCGATATTCAATATTTTTGCAAAGAGTTTGAGAATATTCAAATTCCTAGTTCAGGTTTTTAATAGGAATCGTTACATCCCTTCTCTCTTTGTGTGTATATATAATAACTTCACCTCATTTTTATATAACCTTTCACATTTAGAAGAATTAAAATAATGCATGATGATAAACTATTATAAGAATTCACTTGAAATAAACATTTTTAATCTGTTCTATCGTAATTAATAATAATCGAATGGAAAACGATTTCGGTATCAACAGTAAGTTTATTAGTAACTCAAATGTCTGTGATAAACCTAAGATACGTTAAATAATACCAGTAATTACAGATTATCAAGAATAAGACTTTGAGTAACAAAAATTATTTATAATCCTGTCTGCTGAAAAGATTATTATGAAAATTTAGCAATAGTAGTTCTTAGTTGTCTACGTGTGAAAGAAGTCGAACGAGAGTCATTATGATTTAAGTTTCTGTTTAATATATTAATTTTTTAAATAGCTGTTTTACACTGTGTAACTGCCCTCTTTAACAAATTTGACAAAGTCCGAGACGATAAAATGCAATGTGACTAGTGTTACTAGTTTATATATACTTTTGGTGGTACATTGTAGTTACAGTCATATTACTTGACAGTTTTTAAGCATATTTCCTCCGTGCCAGCTCTATTTTAGGTAAGTCTTTTTCTTAGAGATAATTATGACAGTTTCTTACTTATTAAAGGAATTTATTTTGAAACATGGAAATAAAATAACAAAAGGTCTTGGAAAAATAATATCTAACTAATATTCAGCCAAAGTCTTGGGGGGAAAGTTAGATAAATTCGCCGATGTAGTATTAAAAGGCGTGATATTAATTTAATGAACAAAACACCCTTTTTTCACATTGAACTTACAAATTGTTTCGGAATTTAAAAGGAAAAGTAAATAAAAAAATAAATATCTTAAATCGGAGATTATTTTCGATTCCTTTCAATTTCTTGAGATCCTTTTATATCATTCGTCTGGAAAACTAAACTAGAGCCTTTTAGACGGAATCAACAAGTCTGGAAGTAAAAAATAAAAATAAGTTCTTTCACGGATTAAGGGAATTATCGGAATTCAAGAATCCTTGCCTCAAATTCTATTAATCGCTAACAAAATTCTTTCTTTAAATTGCCTTAATGAAGGAAAAGTAATGATATAGTGACAGAATGAATTACTTTCACTAAAAAGCTCGTATCGCGTTTAAAAATTAATAATTACTACACATAAAAAAATGAAAAGAGTTATTTTGTTTATGAAAACCATTAAAAAGTTAAAAGTTCCCTTTTCTTGAAATCCATGCCAGAGATTCAAGGATTTGATGAAAAATGCACTTAAATTTCAATAGCTTCTTCCGAAAAGCGCACAATTTGCATTATAATGTATTTAAAGAAAATTATACAATAGAAAGCTCGTTTTAGCACTAAAAGAACTAAATCTAGTAACACGGTCATTTCCGACGTTCCCTGGGATTATTTCAACTTCCCTTCATGGGCTTACTGACGAAAGACCCATAATAGGTCAATGACCAGCTTAAGCCACAAGAATGCAGTCAATTTAGACAGGAGAATGAGCGCTTAAACCTCTTTACTAGGAATATTTTCCTTGTCCTGGTGACCTTCTGACCTCTCTTTAAAAGTGAGTGTGTGCCAAATTTGAACACACTTGCACCGTTCATACTTCTTCGACTTGATTAATTTAATGCGGATAATTCAAAAGTCCTGAGAGACCTTGATTGGGTGACTCATCCACATTCTTCACGTAAGTTCAAAGTTTTTATCAATTGTCAGAAGTCAAGCTTATGTAATACTATTTAAAGTCCAGATTATTCCTCTTTTGTGTATCATTTACACTAATCCCATGATTATTGCTTTCTCCCATCCTTGGCTAATGATACCTTAGGAAATTTTAAAGAAGCAAAATATTGAACTTAATTTAAATTAATTATCTCAGAAGAAGACCCGCTTCTATATTTAGAAGTTTATTGTAGGAAAAGAATGAGTCCGTACTACAAGTAATCAGAATATGTATGAGTATCGCTTTAAGAGTATGTTGTACTACATGAATTTAGATTAAAAGTTCCCTTCCCTTCTATATGAAAATTAAAAAAAAAATTTCATCTCTTAACTTTCAAAGATTTTTACAAGAGATATAAAATAAGTTAAAAATTAAATGTATATACACACAGAACCTGGTTGATTAATGTCGCCTTAAAACCCTTATTGTTCAACTACTCTATTTTATTCACACACACAGCCAATTAAAGAAAATATTACTGCAGATTTTATTTCAATTTTCTTTCCCACCACATCATTTGAGAGTATTTGATACCTGTAATTCGAAACAATGCAATGGAGTCCTTATTACTTCATACAAAGGTATTTGGAAGAGTCAAGATTAAACACATTTCATATGTTGCCGGCCGTCATCTCTGCAATCACGAATCTGCTGTAGCTCATATACTAGTAATTGCAAATTTACCTACTTTTCCTATTATGGAAATTCAATAATACTTTCCAAAACAGATGGCATACCGGTAATTACCCGGATTCCGTAAGGTATGAATTGAAATAAATCATAGTAAAAAATAACGCTTATTCTTTGATTCTTCTATACTGGGACAAAAATACATGAAAATAAATTGTATTCTGAAAGCGTAAGTAATATAAACTCAACATTTTCTTAACAAATTATAAATAATACTTATACAAGAACAACTTCCACAATGAAAACAATTATAATACATCGGAGCAATATACGTCTTTTGTCAGAGTGTTTTAAAAAGTAAGCACATAAGAAACGTAACTGATCAGCAATTTTGTCTTCAAATTGTGGTCCAATTTGGGTACAAAATAATCCTAAATATAATTTCCCACTCTAGAAAAATCTGTTTTGGATAATATACTTCTTGGTTTAATAATTTTTCAAATATTCGTACACTATCCGAATACATTTCACTTTTATGTTTTCCTTTTGAAAATATACCACTTCCTTTTAATGATTTTAATAATATCCGCCACAAAACGTCTGCACTGGTGTTTCATGCTGCCTTCTCAACGACCGCGACAGAATGAATTAGTACAAGAAAGTGCATTGTGTTTATGAACACAATTTGCGAAACTATTAGTAAAATCAATGTAGAATTACTAGTAATAATTTGAGGCTAAGATTTCCTTTTACTGATAAAAAGAAAAGTATTCTATGGGCTTTATCAGTATACTAAACACAAATAAATTACCACTATATGTCTACTCTGCTACACGAAAAAACTATTTTATAAAATATAAAATTGAATTTCTGTCTATGTTTTAGGAAATTTTAGTTTTTCCCAATATTATCTAGAAAGGTGAAAAAAATGAACGAACAATTTCTATTAATAACATTTAGAAAAAAAAAAACATTAAAACAAAGTAAAAATATTCGTTGTTTCTCCATTTCACAACTTTTTCTTTTATTACTTACTTTTAGATGCATATTTTTCTAAAGAAAAAGAAAATGTACTTCCTTTTAAACAATTAAAGAGTTTACTTCTTAATTCTTGGTATTTCTATTTATAAAAAAAGGCTTCCTTTTTCGTTAAGTAGTTTGTGTTAAGACATTTTCTTCCTACGTTTTCTTTTTAATTTTCTTTCCAAATTTTCTAATGTTAAACATAATTAGGTTATAACATTTTGTTAGAAGGCAGTATTATTTTTCTTTTTGGTTTGCTACTCATAAGTTGCTTTGTAACTTTCCATTAAAAGTAATTAGGCATTAAAAACAATTTTTGATTTAATACTCAATTAGAGCAAATAATAATTCTCTGAAACCTTACGATAAAGACAATTGGGTTTTTTTCTAAATATTTTAGTTAAGGAATACTTCCATGACTTTTTTTGTGCTTGAATTATTCTGTTAATAAAGAGATTAGCAATTTTCTAGAAAAATGATTTCTAAAATCCCTTTAATATAAATATTTCACTCATTAACAAAGGGAAAAGGAATTAAGTCCAAATAATGAACGGCTTAGGACATGAAATAAATGGAAGAAAATTTACTAAAATGACTGTTGGATTTAATATTGATAATCCAGTGTGGAAGACTTATCAATGATTTCAAAAAATATATATTGTCTTATTTAAGCTAACATCTTTCACCTTTATTAAACATCTTTTATTTATAAAATAATGAATTTTTAATTTGAACTACTAGAAGGCATGTAAAAATAGGGAAATATATGAGATTCTACAAATTCCTAAGAAGTTTCGCTGCATTTTTTCATACTTAATAAATTCTGTTACATTTTTAAATGGTGTGTGTGATTGTTAACTGTCTCGACAAAATATTGATTACTTTTCCTTTGATATAACCTGGTAATCTGAGCTTTGAGGCCTCGATTCTGGTTTGGCTCAAATTAGAAAAATTCTTTTATAGAGTGCTTACGAGAACTGAGTCGTGCTAACCCCTTACAGTTATATTTTAAATGAAACATGTTTTTAGGAAGTAACTTTTAGTTTGAGTTAATGTTGTTGCTGAGTTATTCGAAAACTATTAATGTCTAGCGCCTATTTTTGAGCCACATCAAGCAACGAAGTGATATCTATGTAAATTAGTATCCTACTCTCTTAAACTCCATACACATCAATATCTAAGGGACACTGAAATCCAGTTCTATTTAAGGAGTAACAACTCAAATTATTCTACTCGAACAGATATTTGATGCGATTAGGACCTCACTCATCACCGGTCACGAAGCCCTCGTTCTCGCAGCGTTTCCTTACAGAGTGTAAATTAATTAAAATCTGGATGACATTTCACAGAATTGAGCTCCAAAATTGAGCAAGAGTTATATAAAAGATTTTTTCGAACTGAATTCGCTAGTGCACTTAACAGGACAGAAATAAACGGTGTGATTAAGAAACGCTAATATAACAATATTAACATCTTATTATATAGAAAATTATAAGCGGATCTGAAAAGAAAAAAAAAATTCAAACTGAAATTCTGAATAAATTAGACTATGGAAATTCTCATCTTCTCTCTGTTTCCCCCTAATAGTGTATTTTACATCATCTCTGATCTTCTTACAACACTAAGAAAAAATTTACACCATATGCTTGACATAAGTTATTTCAGTTACTGGTTACCTCTACTAAATATAACGGTGATATATTATGAAAAGATTGAGTAATACTTTTTTCTAAGTCAATGTATTACTTTATTTTAACTTACATGATATCTCATTCTAAAAATGCTTTTTCTTATTTTATGACCGTGTTACAGAGAAAAACGTAAAGTCTTATGCGGCTTTTCAATTTCTTTTATTTCGGTTACATCCGATTCAGACAATTTGTCACGGATAACCGACATTTGAAGATCAAATTGATAGAATTGATAGAATTGTTTCGAAATGATTTAAGCCCTGAATTATCGTTTTCATTACATCTAAAATCATGTAATCAATTTAATTTGTATTAAAACTCTCTAGACTCTGATTAATTACTTAAACAATTATTATGAATTGTTTTATATTGTGTGAAAAAGATACAATGATGTGGTAATTTTACTTTTAAATTACTGTTGTTTCATCAAAAGAATTTTACTAGTATATACACACGTGTTTGTATGTTTATGTGTGTTACGTACAGAAGGAAAGGGGGGGAGGTATATGCACCGTGAATAAAAGAAAATCTATGTCACTGTACAATTTTAATTCCTAGAATTCTTTAAAAGACAGAGGCCCTTTCCCATTCTTATGACCACTCATGCAAAGACATCCTCTCTCCTGAAAAAGAATAACAAGCCACGGAAGTAGAAAACTAAATCCTCAGAGTGTCTCTTTCTAAAATCCTTTTGAAACGAATCGCTTCCGCAGAGTAATACTTATTTAATTCCTTTCTTTGCAGGAAGAAGCTTTTCAGTTTCTTTCTCCATTTTATACGTCTTTCTAAATATCTCTCTGATCTCTGCAACTATGCGGATAATTTTCTCATCCTCTCACCAGTGGGAATCTATTACTGTCTCACAAAGTCAGTCCTACCTTCTCTCCTCCTCCTCCTCAGAGATTATGAACAATGGAAATTCGAATGCAGAAAATGAGAAGAGGTTTAAAACAAAATACCCTCTGCAGTGGAAGAGTTTTACGTGGCGAGAGAAGAGGCAAGTGTTCTCATAGATCTTGAAAATTTGCATATTATAAAAAAGAACATTTCATTTCATATTTCATTTGATGAGCTACAAATATCTTGGATAATCTAAAATTAGTTCTTTAAGAAATCAAATGACTGGCTTTGTAAGTGATTTATCAAAATTTTGAAATAAAGGTGCAGGTTTTAAAAAAAAAAAACCAGAAATTGTAGAGACATCTACTGTTGAAAGTTTTGTCAAGATCTTCAAGTACTACTTTGCTTGCTGTTTATTTAATATATTTATACACATATGTAAGAAAAAAAATCTTTACTTAAAAAGCATATTTATATAAAATGAAATATTTTTATGGGAATTAAATACCTGCAAATTTTAATGGAAGCGTATAGAAAAAGACGAAGAAAATTTTATTTCATGGGTTTTTATCTTAAAAATAACTTTTTTTCATTAACGCATCGTCATACTCATAAATGAATTCGAGATATAAGTTAATGTAGTTTTAATTATTTTATTCATGACTTGTTGAAAACACGTGGTATATATCTACTTTCAAACAAATTCATTTACATTTTAATTTACGTTAATATTTTGATTTATAGAGTTTTTAAAAATTAGATAAGCTCACATACTTCAATATCTCTTTTTAACAAAATTGAGAGAAATAAAAGAAACAAAAACACTATAAAAACCACAAATTTTTTTCCAAATATCAAGTTCTGCTAAAACCATTAATAAATGTTAAAAGGCATACATATTTTATCATAATAAAATAATAAACAATAGCGGTTCTTTATTCATAATCTTATTTCGGTGGAATTAAATATTTCTTTTTACTTGGGTTTCTTTAAGAAAAGTTTCCATTTTACTTCTGAATTTATCTATCATCATATGAATAGAAGCTCTTCAAAATATCTATTCTATTTTCTTCATATAATTGATACAACTAATTTACATCATACGATGCACTGAAATTCTCCGATATTTCTCCATCAACATGTTAGTTTTTATAACAGAATCCAAATAATTCATAGTATTTTATGTGAATTTCAACTATAACCTCACAAAAGAGATGAGAACCACATGGTCGGTATCATAGTGTCTTCTTTCAATGGAACGAAAATTGAATTCATTTCTTAAGTAAAATTGCTGATTTCTGCCTAACTACTTATATCTTTTCAACCCCAAGGGAAAGAATCTTTTCATTTAATTTTTCGTCCGTCTTTTGTTAGTAGTCATACACTCTATTTCCATAACCTCCACTACCAAATTAAATCTCGTTATTGGCACCTGTAACACGAGTATGATTTATTGATTTTATTAACTTTGCATTAGAAACAATACGATTGGCTATTGATGATGAATAATCCAAATGCAAATGAATCTATCCAACATACATCATTTGCTGTTATGGCCATATCATTAAGCCCCAATTTAATACTTAATACCTAGTTCAATACAATCTGGATATAACTTATCTTTTGTACTACTTTGTACATGTGTTCGACCATTACTTCCAATTAAGAATATTTTACTCTCATCAGACCCAATAATCTGTTTCCAGGTATTTCTGATGGCTTCTGATGATATTATTTTATCTTTATGGAGTACTATTTTTATCCTTCTTTCTTCAGCAATTTTTCTAAATCTTTTGCTTTTTTACATATTTTACAACGATTTTATGTATTTCACTTGGTGTGTGTGTGTATTAGATGTATCAGTGTATCAGTGTGTCATCAAATTTTCGATCGTTAATTTAGCCAACTTCCCATCAAACTAGAGCTCTGAAACCTTGGAAATCGTTCTTACTCGCCTAACAATGCAATTATTAGACATTTGCGACAAGTTTTAACAAATATTTCAATAATTTTCTTAAATAATGCAGTTTAGCCCAATCACTTGGCGCGATTTCAAAAATTGCCTAACTTTGAGATTTTTTTTTTTTTCCGGCTGAACGTGAAGTCCGCGAGGCCGACCAGGGTAGCTACATTTGGTAAAATATCGTCAAATAATTTTTAATAAACTTTGCCACCATATAGAAACGTTGGTTTTTATCTCGAATTATTTATTATTAACTTTTTCCCCTCATAACGTAAACAAAATTTGTCTACTCCAGAAGTAATCTCTTTTCCAACTGCTTACTTTTCAATTCCAAGGTATGAAGAAACATTTAAAAACGTGGTTTTTGGAGTGGGAGGTGTGCAGTTTGTCTTTTTTTTATTTTCATTGTTAGGCTATTATTTATGATATAAATTCAATTATAACTTTTGTTTTTGTAAATTTAAACCTCAGAAAATTTACTTTAATTAGCTTTTTAAATTTTGTGTTCCGATTAATATCTAAACTTAATCAAACAGCTTCGCTTCGATTCGGAAATAGTTTTTAGGTACAATAAGAATTTTGAATTCTTTTTTCTTGTTACAATTCAAAATTAAATTTACTTTTAAGTGAGATATAAACATTAGTATTGCAGGAAATAGTGCATATTTTATAAGCATGAAAAACTGAAAAACATAAGAGTATCAAAAGTATTCACATCTTTGATGCTACTGTATATCACTTTCAAAACACATATTTGAAAGAAAAATATTAAATTAATAATAAAATATAGTATAGACATTATACTGTCACTACAACTCACCATATTTCCATACAGATTGCGTGCGGACTTTTAAATCCATATCTGAGTTTAACATACACTGGTTCCTTATTCTGGTACAGTCATTGATGGAAAGGTGACTCGCTTTCGTGACAAGATTCGAAATCCGAGACCAGAAAACGTCTGCAATATTTACCCATGAGATACCACGGCCTTAAGTTTGGATGTTACTTTCGTCAGCTTATTATAGTTTAAAATTTGTATTCTGTCCTAGATGGCCATCCAGATAAAAAACAATCATTTATTACAAAGATTTATATCATTATGCATTAATTTTAATCTTACGTACCATTGTTTACAGATATTAAAAATCTAATATATATATATATATGTGTGTGTGTGTGTGTGTGTGT
>BMAW01014830.1:311052-334465 GCA_019974015.1 Nephila pilipes
TGTGTGTGTGTGTGTGTGTGTGTGTGTGTGTGTAAAGATCTATGAAGAGGAACAACTCAACTCTATGCTAGTTTTGGGGAAGAATTAGAATATCAAGAGGCCGCCATTTTGGCTGGCGTAAATAGCAGTGCATATAGTTGTTTTGTTAGATGTTTGATTATCATTAATATATAATTAAAGTTAAGCAACTTAAGGTACACGAACACGTTCGGAGTACTTTTTTTAAAAAACATTATTTAGAGAAAAATTTATACCCTTTTTAACTTCAGTTTCAATGTAAATAAGGTATGTTAAACTGATATTTGCAATAAATTACTTATGTTTCACAAAATTAGCAAATTTATAGAGAATTTTGAAGAAATTTTAGAAAATTTTCAAAAATGCTGCATGAAAATGTATTCAACTAATTTATGTAAATTTAGTATCAAAATAAACCTTATACATGTACCTAGGGCTGGGTCTAAAATATTATGGCTATTTAAATAAATAAAAATTTCAGAGCCAGTCGAAGAGCTATTACAAGAAATTTACCATATTTTACAACGTTGTTATACATATAATAAGCCATAATTTTCAAAATATTCTTATTATGAACATTATTTTAGATCAAGCCCTAGACAACATTATGAGAAAAGATAATACCAAGTTTCAAAGAAATTTAGCAGTAATATTTTGAGTTATCATTTTTGGAATTTTCAAAATATGCGAAAAAACTGATTTTGAGAAAAATGCATTTTTAGTACAATTTATCATATATTTTCTATATACACACAATCACTTACTTAAAATTCACCAGTTTTATAGCTGACACCTTCTCTTTGCTCATTTTTAACCATTTTTTTCTTTTTAGCTAATCTATTTTTTTTTTCTGGCAACTTTTACCGTTGACAATGAATGTCGTTTAGAATTCTGTGACTCGAACTTCATCTAGTTCTGCAAAACCTTTTAATGTAAATGCACCAATAGGCACATTGAAATGTTTCAATACATCCAATAATCCTTGAAATCCCTTATTAAATTGAATTACTGCCATATATCCTCCTAATCGCAGTGTTGGTAATGCAACAAAGACATCTTTTGGAATGAATTTCCACAAAAAATTAAAAGTTAAAAATAACATTTTTTTCATCATTTTCAGTAACATCTGAAGGTTTGTAAGAATTCATCAATTTTGTTTCACTGGCAGTTGAAATATCTACATCTTTACTAATTTTTTCATTCTCTGGAACTGGATCATTATTAGAGTACCTATTTCCTTTGAACTGTCTTTTACGAGAATAACTTTTATTTCTGTTATTTCCCATAGCTGTAAAAATACTAATACCAGAAAGAAAATTCAGTATTGTTTCAAATAAAAAGTAATAAGTTTTGTTATGCAACTACACAAGCACAGTTGTCAACAAATCAAACTGTATGTAAATAAAACAATTATTGCCAGATTTCATTAAATTCTACGTCGTCAGACACTAGCACAATGCTTAATTATTTTAAATATTGCATCAAATAATTTCTAAATTTATATTAAAAATAAATATGGTATTTTAATTCTGTTTGACATCTTTAAAGGGCATTTAAATGCTGACTTCCGGTCATTTAAATACCCACATCCGATTTTTTGAGCTTTACTAATTCTTTAATATCTTGGCTTTTAAGAGACGTAGAAACAAAATAAAAACAGTTTTATAAAGCTAAATAAATGCTTTATTCAAGAAAACAAAAAACTGAAAATGTGATTTTTTTCGAAAATTGACCATTTCAACGTGTTCGTATACCTTAATAAGTCTAAACGGATTTATTATTCATTGCATATTCACTCTCATCGCTTTTTAACCACTTGTCCAAAGACCGGAATTTGTTTTATTGGCGCAGGATCGCATCAGGAGAGAACTTTCATATATTATGTGTAAATGAATGCTGCCATAGTGTACTCTTTTAATTGTCTGGACGAAATTTACTTAAAGTATAGAATTAAAAACTTGTTCCATCCCGAAACGTAAATTTATATATCTCGTCAAAAAAAGAGAATTTTCCGCCAGGAAAAATGGAATCAATTTCTCACTAGAGGAATAAAAAAGAAATACCTGAATATTCCGAGTGTTATTTGGTTGTTTTTATATACATTTATTCCTCAAAGGCAAAAATTTTGTTTATTTAGGTTTAGAATTTCCGTCCAGATAATTAAAAGTAGTTCTATCAAACGCACGTGTAATCTGCATATTTGTAATTGATAATCCATCTGATTCACTGCATCCATTTTGAAGATCTTGAATGTGTTTTGTTTAGTAATTACATTTGATTATTCGAAAAGTCGACTTGTATACATAAATTTTATATCAGTGTATTCTTATGAACTTCTGTTTTGCCGCCATGCCAATTTATTTTTAAAGGTTTTCATGCAATAGTTTCAATAAGAACTATTCTTATTTGTTGATTTTTTTTCATGTATATCGTATCATTGTTTTCGCTTATTATAAATAGGGTAATAATTCCAACATAATTGCGGGTTCTATTAGCTGTTATTTTAATGAATGGTTATGAACTTGAATTTTATTCTTGATGGATATTCTAAGCATTAGGATTGTGCAATTCCTTTTTGGAGGGATATTAAATGTTGACGAATAGAGTAGAGTAAAATAAATAAATTTGATTATTTTATATGTAGGTTGTGTTCTGATAAAAGAATATTTCAGGTTTTATAGTGATATATTTAACATATCCATTATCTGAAATTTTACAAAATTGAGTTGTACCCAAAATATTTGTATCGAAAGTTTTGATGTTTAATGATTATTCACAGTATTGTGAAAACGAAACTTGTTTAGTGTTTGTCCTTAAATCCGTCAATGTTTTTTGAATGCATCTGATATTGGCTATTTATTTTTGGCTGAACATTAAATCCGCGAAGCGGACCAGGGTAGCCATATTTGGAAAAATGCAGCCAAATAATTCCTGTCACCAAGAGTGGTTGGACTACACTGCATTCCAAACATTTAATTTACCGGATGAATTAATTTTAGTTAGTTTTAACGTTTTTATGTATTTCACTTGTGTGTGTGTGTATCAGTGTGTCATCAAATTTTCGATTGTTAATTTAGCCAACTTCCCAACAAGCTAGAGCTCTGAATCTTTGGGAATCATTCTTACTCACCCAACAATGCAATATTTGGACATTTGCGACAAGTTTTAACAAATATTTCAATATTTTTTAGTAAACTTTGATACCATATAAAAACGTTGTTTTTAAAAACGTTGGTTATAATCTCGAATTATTTTATCCTATGCCCGTCTCTGACCTTTCAGTCATGAGTCGACGAGCAGCACAATACAGTGAAGAACGATAAAAGCAGTGACCTAAAACGTTGTCAGTAACACACAAAAATAAAGAATTAAAAGAATTAAAAACATTGAAGACGGCAGGGCATAAGCTGAGATGTTCTCCAGTCATGATCATGCCATGATCTCAAAGAGGACAAGTATCTGTATTCGGGAGTGCAATTTTATACAGGTGGCTCTGTAGATAGTCATGGCCCATAGCAAGTCTAAAGCAGGCCACTCCGACTGCTCTAGGTAAGAAACATGAAATCCTTGATGACAACAAGGATTTCATAATAAGGACTTCCATTTTCTCCCAGAGGCCTTTTCACTGTATATGCTGAGATGGTTATATTTGAGATTAGAGCATATATATCTTTTTATATATCGCAGAGGAAGAGGAGGATTTGTTTGCATCAGTTGAGATCTCTCTTTGGATAACATATCTGCCAGCTCATTTCCATAAATCCGTTCTCATGTATTGATGATGTGCCTATATTTTCTAAAACGTGGATGGAACATCTTAATCACATGGACAGCGTCTTCAAAACATTAAGAGAAGTAAGTTTAACTTATCTTAGTTTAAACTTCATAGTTTAAACTTAGAGAAGTTAAACTTACTTCTTTTTACTAAGTTAAACTTAGAGAAGTTAAACTTACTACTAAACTAACAGAAATTAAACTTACTTCTCTCACTAAGCTTAAACTTCTTAGTTAAACTCTTTAAACTTCTAAATTTAAAATTCTCTAATTTTAAACTTAGGTAAGTGGGAATTTGGAAAAAAATCAAGTGAAGTTTATAGGCCATCTGATTGGGTCCGGTCAACATTCCCCAGATCCAGAGATGGTTGAAGTCATAAAAAAATTAGTAAGACCCACTACGAAAAAGGAAGTAAGAAGTCTACTTGGACTAGCTAGCTACTACCGTGATTATGTACCCCAATTTCCACAAATTGTGTTACATTTAACAAGTTAAAAGTGTGTCAACCACCATACCGTGGAGTACAGGTGCTGATCAAGCTTTTGTGAAACTCCAGGAAGAGCTGGTAAAAATGCTTTCCATACATACTCCAGATCTCGATAAACCTTTCCTGTTGTATACAGATGCATCGGCAACAGCAATCGGTGCACGTTTAGCTCAAAACGACGAACAAGGAAAGAGAGTACCCATTACATTCTTTAGTAATTCGTGCCAAGTGAAGTAGTCAACCATTGAAAGAGATGTTTTTTGTGTTCAAGGGAAATTGAAAAAGTTTTATACCTGGGTATATGGTGTTGAGATACAAATTATTTCCGATCAGAACCCATTGATTTATTTAATTTAAAGTTTTTCTCATGGTGCAAAGCTTTTTCGCTCGGCAACGTTGTAAAATGAGTGTTACCTATAGGAAGAGTAATCGTCATGGTAATGCTAATGTATATTGTCAAGATTAAAATTTAACGCTTCTAATTAATTTTAAGAAATTATCATTCCATGCATATACCTGCTCTTAAATGATATGGTAATACACTATTACTATTTATTATGTTATTTGTTTGATGTTTATAACTTTCTATGTGTATTTGTATAATTTTAATATTAAATGGGAGCTACATAGATGAAAAGTTCTCGACTTAATATTTTTTGTTGTGTGTAATAGGACAATTACTTGTTCTATTTTTATTTTCTTTAGCAACATCGACACTCCTGTGACGGATGTGCTTTCCCCTATGAGAGTAGTAATGATCTATGAAAAGGAACAACTCAACTCCCCGCCAGTTTTGGGGAAGAATTAGAATAGCTGAATAGCTGGAAGCCGCCATGTTGACTGCCGTAAATAGCAGTGTATGATGGTTTTGTTAGATGTTTGATAATTGTATGTGTTATATATTACACTGCATTAATACAAAACTAAAGTTTGGCAGCTTAAAAAGTCCAAACGGATTTATTATTTATTGCAAATCCACTCTCATTGCCTTTTAACCTTGGACCAAGGATTGGAATTTGTTTTACTATATATATTATATATATGCATATAACTCTCTCTCTTTGATAAATAAAACAACATTTTTCTCAATTATTAAGATTTCTAAATGTTCTCTATAAAATAACTTAAATGGAATCCACAATTATATAATGTTGTTTGTTGAGACTTTTTCTTGTAATGTGTGGAACGTAAAACTCGAAATTCTTATTAAATTAATTTTCTTTCCTTTTACGTTAAGTTTTTAAAATCTGTGCATTGTTATTTTACAATACAAATAGAAACTGTGTTACCACATGATGCCAAAAATTTGAGATGGAAAATACACAACAAATATCAATACTTTCCAACGTATACTTCTATTTAAATCTTTAGGCTTATCAACTTCATTCAGAAATTGTAATGAAAAGTCAGTAAAAATGTAACTTTTATCTGGATTATATTTTTATGCACTATATATTTTTAGCTCATCTTGAAAGGTTTTTATCACAAGTCTCTAAAATTAAACAAATTTCTAGATAAAAACTTTGGGTAGAAAAAGAGATAAAATGAAATTCTTTAGCACATTTAGGGAGATATCTGAACTGAGTTTCTCTGTTTTAAACTCAATTAATCACTGGCACAAACCTTTTTAAAATTTCTTAATGAAGAAAAACTACTGATAATCTTACGGGATGAGTTATTTTCACTAATAGTTCACATTTATATAAAAAAAAAGAGAGAAAGGAAATTGCACTATATAAAAAAGCAATGAATTTGCTCCGGTTAAAAAATATTCTTTTCCTAATTTATTGTCCTTGAATACCATGACAAAAAATTGTTCAGATGCAATACCTAAATTAAAAAGATAAAATGATTATAAAAGTTAAAACCTATATATATATATATAGGTCGCGTGAGTGTCAAGAAAAAAATGAAATATCTCTGCTTAAAAATGGGATTGATTTATCTACATTTTCACTCCTGTTCTTCCAAAACTCTTATTCTTCAAGAGAAAAAAAATTCTGCGTTTGTGTTAGAGGACTTGTGTTCAATAATGAGAAACAGTGCCAAAATTTTAAGTGTGCAATTTTTTTATTACGTAGAATTATAATGTATAAATTCAAGTTTCACAATTAAGACTTAAAGTTTGAAAGTTTGATTTTATTTTTTAAACAAAAATTGTGTTGATCTTTATTGTTTGTTAAAAATTTTAATTTACGATCTTCAGTTTATGTGTATCCTATTTAGAAACTGTTATAAGTATACTAAATTTCGAAAATTCAATTTTATTTATACCCTAATTAGTATATTTTGACATAAGACAAATAGTTTTAGCTGTAGGATAGGAGCTGTTATATGTAATATTTTTCTCGGTGCAATTGTGTGGAGGTAAGTAAATAAATATGATCGAAATAAATAACAAATTATAATTTCCATGTTCTGAAAATTAAAACACTTATATACTCAATAAATCTATGAATGGGACCAAGGCTAAAATAATTTAATAATAAATGTCAGGAGCTTAATCTGGATGATTTATGGAAATTCACAAATATCTCTAAATTATCTGAAGAAAATGCCTTAATTGAATATGTTAACAATATGTAATCAAATTAAAAATTAGAGGGGGGGATTAAGTTGCTTCTTAACTGACATCAAAAACCAACTCTAGTGATTTCTCACAAAAACAATAATTGGAAAAAAATTGTTTAATACTTCCAAGAAAAATTGGATATTATCAGACAATTAGGATTATCCACTTCAATAATATGATAAAGATTAATAGATGTCCTACTTATTAATTTAAGATAATTTCTTTAAGCCCTCCGAATAATCCAACAGAATTTCTTTAAGCCCTCCGAATAATCCAACAGAATGGTTAATAATTACCACCAAATTATTAAAAATTCAACTCAATTAAAGTAAAATATTTGAAAATTCTTGCAATACTACAACCTAAAAAGTTATACTTCTATCAATAAATATAAAAATGGGCAACTTCCCAAACGAACTTTTAAGCCCATTAATAGATCAAAATTTCATTTCAAAATAGATTGTCAGATACTCGCTGAAGATTTCGTGAGTACTGAAGAATGCATAATGACTATCACTGGGCCAAACCTTGCTCGTTTAAACACCCTGAAGGACAAATAATATGTCCAGTTCCTCATCCACCTAATGTTGATCTTCTAAAGGAGGAAAACTAGAATTGACAATAATTAAAAGTGTCCGGTTACTTTCAAAACAATCCCTACCATTCGTCCCTGATATCAACTCGATAATTTCCATTATACCACACCATTTTGTGGTAAAACGTCTCTTAACAGTGAATAATGCCCATGTCATAATTGTACAGCAAACCCTGGGCACGATTAATCTACAAAGAACATTATCAATACATATATATGTATGAACATTATATATGTATACGTAAAGATTAGTACCACTACTAGATTAGTGATTATATATGTTCTAGACCCTATCTCATGCTAGGATTGCCAGTATTGACAAAATTTATACTTCCTATTAACTGCAGTCATCAACAAATAAATTAAAATAGAAAAAAATGTAAACAAAACAAATAGGTACCAATGAGAACAAAAATATTCCTTACATATAAATAAATTTTAATTCCAATAATTACCTGACCTCTGAAGAACAAAATGTTCTACCTAAGATTGTCATAGGAGATAGATGTGATTTTGGGGAAACAATCCAAAATTAGGTTTTTATGATTTCATATTTTTGTAACAATTGAAACGCGGCTTCTTTTCTGAGATTTAATTAATTACCTTAAAGTATGAATTTTGAGATTACCTGCATCTAATAATATTAACAAGACCAAATGATGGTATTGTGAAGAAAGAAGAAGTTCCGATCAAAGATGTGTTAAATAGAATGGAATGACAAAATTATACAAAAAGATGACAATAATTCGGTGCACTAACTAAGCTTATAAAGACATATAAGCTTAAAGTTAATGACTCCATTACAATGAAATTAACATTCCTGAGGGATGCGATACATGGCGTACTTACATCGATAGTGTGTTTTAATTTTGCGCAACATAGTCAAATTATTAAGCGTCTAGAAATGATGTGCATGGAGGAGTATGTGTAGGTGTATCGTGTGAGTGAAGATTCTTCACAAAGAAGTGTAAAAATTGTCTGATGAAATATGTAAGTGTCTGTGCCAATCTTGGCGAGATTTTTCATTTAAATGAATCGCCAAGAGGGGGAAGGTACAACACAAAGAAAAACAGAGCACCCTTTCTTTTTGAATGAACTAATGGCATTTCTGAGAATCATATGCCCAATGACCTTCTATTAGTCGATCAATCGGAAATTCAAAGAGGTTCAGAAGGACCATTCCTAATTAAAAGCCACTGCTCCATGATCATAGGGATCACGTATCATACCTCTATTATCTTAGAAATAATAACCAAGGGCTTACAGAAGCAATAATTATCTTCCCAAAATGGGAAATGGAAGGTGATCATTGAGTCCAAAATGAATTCTGCAAAGACTGTACCTGAAAAGAAAAAAAAAATTACGAGGAGAGATTAGAATACTTATTAATAAGTACGCTAGCTTATTCTTGTTTTATAGGGCTTTTTTTTAATTTTATTTATTTATTTGCGCATGTTGCACCATATGTACTTGATTTGTACTTGAAGACAAATCAAGGACTCAAATCAAATCAATAAGGAGTTTTTAAAAACTCTCAAAATTCCCATTTACTTCTAGTGTATAAAATAATAAATTTTCGAACATGGAACACAGAACATTGTAATTATTTTTACAAAAGTTAAAAACGATATTTTAAAATTAAATTTTAAAAAAAATTATCTATAATTATCACACATTTTTAATTATAGATACACACACACACATTGTATATATATATATATATATATATTTACACACTTATGAATAAAAAAGTTAGCGCACCAAGAACGAGTCGTCAAAATAAAATAAAATTTTACATACGTAATGACTACTTTGATATAAGTAAATGATTAGAAAATCAAAGAAAAAAGATCATTTATTTCAGAGAAAAAGGCAAAAGAACGGAGGATTTAATACCTTGTTGAACAACCTTTAACGCGAATGCACGATGCGATACGATCAGGCATTGAGGCATACAAGTTCTGTATGATGTCTTGAGACATTTCGTTCCATATTTGCTGTAACCTTGCCTCTAGTTCATTCAAACTCGTGGGATATCCAACTCGCCATCCCAAATGATCCCAGATATGCTCGATTGGAGATAAATCTGGCCATCGTGCAGACCAAGGAAGGGTAGTAACAGTGCGGAGACAGTCTTGTGACACCCTTGACGTGTGAGGCCGAGCATTGTCTTGTTGAAAAATGGCTCCTGGGAGCCGTTGCATGAGTGGCAACACATGTGGTTGCAGGATGTCATGGGCGTACCGCTGGGCTGCCATGGTGCCACGGATCAATACTAGGGATGACCGTGTATTATAGGCAAGGGCACCCCATACCATCACACGAGCTATGGGAGCGGTGTGTCGGTGTAAAGCAAAGGCAGGATTAAAGCGTTCCCCACGGGTTCTTCACACACGAACATGATTGTCATCACTGCTGAGATTGAATCTGGATTCGTCGCTAAATACGACCTGGTTCCATTCCGCTGCAGTCCAGTTTCCTCGTGCGCGGCACCACACCAAATGGAGGCGTCGATGGGTGTGGGCTTCAAGGGCAGCACACGTAATGGGCACCGCGATCCCAAATGTCCTTCAGCCAGGCGCCTTCGTATAGTTCGAGAAGACACAGGGACCCCTATTGAAGGTGCTATCTGTGCCTGGATGGCGGCCGATGAAGCAGTTGTCTGAAAGCGTGCATTTCTTACGATGTGGCGGTCTTCTCGACGACTGGTCTGTCGAGGGCATCCTGAGCCTAGTCCTCGTGTAAATGACATCTCTCTCGGATCCACTAGTCCCAACACCTCCTCACAACACAATCAGAGCGGCCTAATTGACGAGCTACTCGCCTAGCTGACCTACCAGTTTCCATAATGCCGATGATTCACCCCGTCTCAAACTGCGACAGCTGCTCATATTGTCTTTACTCCATGAAGAACGACGTTCAACGCCCTCTACCGGCTATACGTACTGAGCAATCACGCTGTTTTTTTAATCATTTAATCATTTGCATATCTCCCCAACATGTACCTTCATACCAAGTTTCGTTATGATCCCGCAATTATTTCTTGGTGCTCTAATTTTTTTGTCCATGAGTATATATTAAATGGCTGTGAACAAAATGTTACAATATAAATTGATAACGCTTTCCCACAAAAACATTTAACAAATTTAAAAATAAAGAATGAAGTGTGTGTGTTTTTAATTTGAAAATGAAAAAGCACTAGAGCAAATGTTTTTAAATTAGTTATGAATAAGACCATAGAATGTTGTTTTAAACATTTCCTTCTTATCCTAGATTTCTTGATTCAAAGCATAATAATTTTATCTTATGCATGAGTAAATCACAGCAAGAAAATCATACATTTTACTTTTTAACAGTTTTCTGAACCTCATTGAAAAAAAATTATTTTCAGTATAAAAGCTGATGGTGAAATTAATTTAATATTCTATTGTAATACACTTTTCTGAAATTGAAAACAAAATGATTGAACCTTTATTGTTACAAATATTTGCTTTAAATTTAGGGACAAATCACAAATAACATAATCAAAGATAACATCAAAATCTATTATAAATAAAATTGAGAATGTTAAAAAAGGAAAATACGGAAAAAAGTATTAATCCATAAATTAAAAGTTCAAAGAAAACATAACTAAAAAAATTCTATAAATTATCGTCAAAATTTTTTTTTCGATTAAAAATTAAATAGTGACAAAAATTTTCATATACAAAAATAGTTAAATAAATTGTACATAAGTTCAATAAAAATTATATTTTAGGTATATTTTCATAAACATAAAAAATTACTTTCTCTACGCCTCTGAAAAATCTCAAATGTTTATGTATTTTTTCTCATAAATAATTATAGGAATTTGTTTTAAAGATTCAGTGATGTTAAAAAATTAATGAAATATTTATTCTTAATTTTTTCACACTACTTTTTTTTTCAATAATGATTAATTTTGAACATTTTTTGAAAAAAGGAAAAAGGTACATCTTTTAAAATAATTATAAAATGTATTTCTTATGGCTCTTATTTCAACGCAAAAAAAAAAAAACGTTCTTTTTCCTTAAAGTAGTTTGTATTTCTATGTTTTTTATCCTATTCTTTTTTCATATTCTTCCTGATTTTTTTGCTGATTAAACATAATTAACTTACAATGTTTAGTTACAAAAAAGGCATTGTCCTTTATTTTCTCTCATGAGTTGTATTCTTATCCTTCCTAAAAAGCAAGTAAGCACTGGAGAAACAATTTTTTGTTCCATACAGAATTAGAACAAATAATAATTTTTTCATGGATCATGGAAAAAAATATTGTTCTTTTTTTTTAAAAAAAAAATATTTTAGCTGTGGGAAAATTCAATATTTTTTAACAACTGCATTTTTCTCAAAAATTATTGACACAATTTTGAAGACTTTGGTTATTAAAATCCAGTTTTATCATATATTATAAATTCTCTATCAGTTCAAAATAAAATAATTACTTAAGATCCAACATATTCAATGACACTGTAAATTGTAGACCTCAAAACTGAAATAAATTTTAAACCAAAAAAGATTTCTAAATTCTATAATCAATTTTTAAGAATTTACAGGAACTGTATATATATATATATATATATATATATATATATATATATATATATATTACTACTACTACTACTACTAACTTTTCTAACAGTCATGACGAAGGAAACACAAATTTTCTGCGTATAGTCTGTTTATTTTACGTTTAATAAGAGAGAGAGAATAGTTGCATCACGAAATTCACAGCAAATGCCACATGCATCTTTTCACCTTCGTGTCTAAATCAAAAGATGAAGAAACTTTCTCTGTTTCGAATTTAAATGCAAAAAATTCGGCCCACTTGGTGTTAGATTTAGAGATATTAGATATTTATCTCGAGACGAAAAATCCAGTAGGGATTATCCCTACTACTATGAAAAGTGTAAAGCACTGAGTGAGCAGATTTAGAAAACGCATAATTGAATAAATTGAAAGATTAAATGAAATTATATCAGAAAATAAAGACGAACTCCTTTTTGTGATAGTTAAAGTATAGAGTAAATTAGGAAATTTAATTTAATTTAAGTAAAATCCTTACATATACAAGTATATATATATATATATATATATATATATATATATATATATATATTGCAAGCATTGGTCAGTTTTCATAAAATCTCGTATACAAAGGAGTTTCGATTGAACATGCAGATGATCAAATTTTGGGGTCCAAAAAATTATATATCCGAAATTCCAGCTTATCTTAACTCAGCATTCAGCAGCAATACGTAACGAGAGCTTAATCACTTTATTATAAAAAAAATAAAGGAATGGAGCTCAAATCTCCCAGTAGATAAGAGATTTTTCATATGAATCCTTCGAGTGTATTCTAAAAATGATGAAAAAATTTTAAATATTTTTCTAGTTCCAAATTAAATTCTGATAATAAAAGTAATAACTTTTCCTAAAAATTAGGATTACCTAATAATTATTCAATTATCCAGAATTCTGTTAATTTTTCCTGGATTGGTAAATTGCAAAATAACATGAAATGCAAATTGCTTTTCCAAGTCCTCAATTTCACAAAAATAAATATATTTTGTTACATCTGTATTTCACTAATATTTATTTGAGTCAACGAAACTTGGTAAGAGTTCATCCAGCAAGTAATAAGTCAATTGAATAATCATGCAATCAAATCCTTAAAATAGGTGTATCCTTATCTGATAATAATCAAAAAATCAATATTGATATTATGAATGTGGAGCAGGAACTTTCTAGCGTCTTCAACCAAAAATTAAGTAATTCTTATCTGAATAACTTCAAAACGGGATTCCAGTTAGAACAAGTTTGCTGGATCTAATTCCAATCTGAGATAACACATGACAGTTTAATCTACTGACACCAATATTGTGTGCTGAAGATTTTAACAAAACTTCATACTCTATGCAGTATAAGAGCCCTATCAATCTCTCTACCCGTACTTTCCGATCTCTTTTTCTACTTCAATTTATACATAGAAATACTAATTTACATAAGCCATGGTTTATTCACAAGTCATAGTGGTGGTAGCCTAGTGGTTATGGTCTCGGACACGAGGCCGGCAGCTTTCGTCGAGTCGTGGTTTCCAGCCCTGATGCCATTAAATACCCGCCGAATTGTAAGGGTTGATACACGTTAAATCTGTAGAGGCTCCAAATCCTCCCATTGGTGTGACGAGAAAGTATGGAGAAGGAAGTGCCGACTCTGGTGTCATCCTCGTCACTTGGCCGAGGATCAAAATTATGAGGTTCGTTGCTATTAGTTCTCGTGTTGCTTCTTAATACTGTAAGCAAGCAATAAATTACTCACAAGTCGGGCCTCTCAAATAAAATATCGTCATTTAAAAGTCCTTAAGGTTAGTTAAAGGAAAATGGACAGAAGTACCCTTTACAATTTTCCCACATTAAATACAAGCGATGAGAAATAATTCAAACAAAGAGAGAAATTAGAATTAAGATTTGGGATGAAAACATATATTACTTAGAACTAACAAAATTCTGATGCTGATTTATTAAATACACGTAATATCTTAACTTATTATTACTATATTAAGAGAAAATCAAGTGCTCTGAAACTTCAACATGAAAAAAATTACAAAGAAAATAATTTACAATAATATTAAAGTCCTTCACTGTTCAGAGAGTTGTATAATAGTCTTTTAAATTAGTCTTCTGGCATCAGAAAATCAAAGGTTATCAACTCAAACTATGTCAAAATTATTTGATTTTTAGTTTTGAGAGGTCATAAGAAGCATGATCACTTCAAGTCGCAGGAAATCTAACACAACTAATATTTGTGTCTGATATCTCTGCGTTATAAAATTAAAAAGGAAACGAAATCCTTAGAATCTCTTACTAAAATCCTTTCGAAATGAATCCCTTTCAAAGAGTATGTAATTCTCTGTCGGGAACGTAATTTCAATTTCAGTCTCTGGTTGATTCGACTTTCCCAATAAAATTCCCTCCGATCTCGGAAACGAAGCGATTAATTCCGTGATCTCTCTCTGCGCTCCATTTAGAATGCGTTTTCGAGTTCCCAAGCCACACCCCATTCTCTCCTCATCTTCAGAGATTATGAACAAAGCAAATTTGAATATAGATATCGGGAAGAGATTTGATTTAAAATATTATCTGAGTTGTAGGGACTCGACATGGTGCGAGAAGATACAAGTGTGGTCTTGATGTATGTTGCTATTTCGATGCTTCAAATGAAACCTTTAATCTGTTTGATAGAATGAGCAGGACATGTTGGAAGGATTTATATTCATTCATTAAAGAAATAAGATCAGAGGTGGAAAACCTTTTTGTGATAGAAAGCCGAACTAGCTTTTATGGGATCTTAAAAGATCCAAATCATAAAACTCAAATAGATGTCCTTAAAATTGCAAATATTTGGTAAGATTCTTAGCTTGTAATATATATTTATACGCCTTTTCAAATTCTACTGCCTCAGATGATAGCATATTCAAACAGCTTTATATGGCAAAGGTATTAATATATCAATTAGATAATTTATGCATATTCTATTTGTGTAAAAATTGATTTCAAATAGAAAGAGAGAAAAAAGTAAATTTTGACAAAAAATAATATAAGAATCATTATTAATATTTTATCGTTTTTATTGTATTTGTAATCAGTAAATAATCATTTTTATATTAAAGTTAAGTTAGATAGATTTAACATATTGTAACCGTAATAATTAGCTGTTCCTAAACATACAGAGAAGATATCTAGCTATATTTAGAGAGTAGAAAATATTAGAAGAGATTTTAATAATTAACCCTTAGAATTGAATGAATAATCAGGAAACATTAATTTGTTCCTATCAGATTATTGTTTTTGTTTTCGCATTAGAATTATTAGCCCCCCAAGAATCTATTGTTTGAATTAAATAAGTTTTGATGTATCAGATCACATTTGGCGTACCAGATCACTTTTTAATTTTCTTAATCATTTGCTTCAATTTTAATTACATTTAGCTTAAATATGTTCAATTTAACAATTATTCGTTTGCTTTCATTTTAATTACATTTAGCTTAAATATATCCATTTTAATAATTTATCGTTTCCTCTAATTTTAACATCGAAAAAGTTTAGTATTGTCCATTTCAGGAAATTTCTTCGTTTACTTTAATTCTCATTTTTTATTGAGTAACTTAAAAATAATTATTAAAAAACCGAACCTTAGGTGGCTAAATCTGTTCTTTGGAAAACTTTACATAGAAATTTATTATTATTATTATTATTATTGCATTTGATTACTATCACTATTCAGTAGTAATTCCTATTTCCAGAAGAAGATATTTATTTTACAAAAACGATTGATTAATGGTTCATCCACTGTTATGGGCTGAGGAAAAGTGAGATAAATTGTTCATGTCCCATTTAAGCAACATAATGTTCATCCTTTAAATTCAATAAAATTTCCATAATCGGAAAAAATGAAATATGGAGTAGAATCAAAGAAAATTCAAAATAAAGTCAAATATTAACTGAAAAGTGTAAAAATATATAAATGAAAACGGGAAGCAAAATAATTCTTCTCGGACAAAAGTTTGCAAAATAATCTCAGAAGAATTTTTACCAGCCAAAATTTGCTGCAATTTTCAAGCCAAACTTACAAAAGAATTAGGAAACATTATTTGTGAGAATTCAACTTAAATATGTGAAAAAATTCACTTTATAATATTTTTTTACAAAATTAACAATTCAATTTAATTTATTTTCCACTGAAATTTCTGCTTACTATATTTTCCTTTGATTTCTAATAGTGCAGATAATTTCGACACTTTTTAAATTTATGCATCGAATTCCTGGCCCCAAGCAATAAAAAAAGTTTAAATGTAACTCAAAATAGTTTATGAATGATCGACTGTCTAATGCTTAATCTTAAAATTACTAAACAATAAGAGATAACAGTTAAATGGAATCAGCTATCAATTTTGGCTCTTTTTAACAATTTTATGTTACTCGTAGTAAAACCAAAATATTTCTATTTATTTTGGTTCCATACCAATTTGCATATTATAATTCCTTAAAGTGTGAGGAGTTGGATACACACTTATAAAGTAGTATAAACACACTTTCTCAATCGAAAGTCTGAGATAGCTTAGAATCAATTTATCTCCATTTTTCAAAAAAAATGTCCTGACTCTTTTCTTTTAAGATATGCTTTGTTATATTGGTTAGGCTTTGACATTTTGTACTGTCTGTTAATTGTTTAATTTACTGTTTTATACTCTAATTATTCATATGCTTTAAATGTATTTAATAGACTATTTTACTTTCATCAATTTAAAGACGTTTTTCCATTTTAATTTTGTATATTTAACTTATAATTACGGAATAAAAAAAATTAATAGTTTGTGTTTTTGATTTTATTTCTGCTCTACGTTTTTGTATTTTGTAATATTTGCAATTTAATAGCTTTAATTTTCTTAATTTTAATTTTGGTTTTTGTTAGATATATTTTAATTTACTATGAAGTTATATACATGTTAAGAAGCATGTATATTTATAAATTATATAATTAATCAATTATGTGTGTGAGAGAGAGAGAAAAAAGTCTCAACGTGAAACTAGATTTAATAAAATTACTGTAAGGAAAAAAAATTAAGGATGTATGGAAAGTAATGGAAATAATAATGCCGAGGAAAGCCTTTTACAAACTGTATACATAATTGATAGGGCTTAAAATTTATAAATCTTTACTCTCAATGCAAAGATATTTAATATTTTTCATCAAGAATCTCTTGAGATTGCTTATTAATATTTTTTTCATAGTTTAAAATTATAATTATTAATATCACTTGTCAAATTATTCTTTTATCGGTGAATGTTTTGTATAGTTTTATTATTTTAAGACAGTTTATTTGTAACGTGGGCTTTATCATGCTTTGTCCTTCGATTAACACTTTGGATCGTTAAAAGATGTTGTTTGAGTTGAAAATCTCTCCAAATAGATGAAGCGTGGCTTACGAAGACAAGATTAGAATTACTGAATCGTAGCAATTAGATTTAATAAATTACATTTATAAGCAGAGAAGAATTTTATACGAAGCTAGTTAGTGGTTAAGAGAGAGTCAAAGCTATAAAACGAAGAACTAAAGAATGTATTGACGTACTAACCCAAGTAATTAGAATACAGATAGGAAGGAATTGCATAGGGACAGTTAATTATTCCCTGATCTCTAATTCTATCAAGGACTCGAGCAAAGTAGTTCAGTAATATAAGAACTACTCAGTTGTTATATTTAATGTTAAATTCTGATGTGTATAGTGAGTGAGTGAAAGAGTGTGAGGTTTTATGGCCCAAGAGCCAAGGTAGGTGGCTCTTGCTGCGCCAAACATTTGTTAAAATGAATTAAAATTTATAATTCTTAAACAGAAATTCACAGAAAGTAGAAATACAGGTTAAAAGTTAAAAAATCAAATTTGGTATAAAAGGCCAATATGTCTTAAAAAGGCAAATATGTTATGGTGGGGGTTTTCCCCCACCTCTGATGCGTATAGAGTATATCTACAGATGCTATTTTCTAGGGAATGACCTTTGAATATACATAGATAAGGCTATCATCCCTTTAAGATTTCCTATTCATTTGACAATTGATTCATAACTGTTTTAAATAAATTTAATAATGAGAACAAAAGAAAATTTCCGAGTGTTACAAAGGCGCCCAATGTGGGACACGAACACACGATCCCGAGATTAAAAGTCTCGGGTTCTACTGACTAAGATAATCGCAGTACACGGGACTAACAATGCTTATAGATAAATAATCATAGTAAGAAGAGATGGGCATTTCAAGTAGAGGATCAGGTCTTAATTACAACATATCTGATAAACTACCGAAAACTGTGTTGTTGCGAAGATGCCACCCAAGTTCGAGTTTCAGTGGTCTGCAATAATATGGTCATTTTAAAAAATATATGAATTAAAATCGATGTAGACCAGATGAGGATGTATAATGTATCATAAGATTGCTTAGGATACATTAAAGGATTCGAGAAAACAAAGTAATCCTACTAATGGTCAAGTTGGCAAATCCTCAAAGCATTGCGCTTCATACTGATCAATCTAAGGTTCCCAGCAAAAATTCGAATCTATCCCGCATCCCCCGAAAAAAAAACATTGAGAACAAAAAAGAAAAGAGGTCCCTTCAATGACATTTCCAGTGTTTGGTCAGAAAAACGCCGTTACCAAGCAAAGTCGCAGGATCAGGAGCGAAGATGGAGAACGAAGTGGACTACAGCTGACAAGAGACTGCTATCAGCAGGAACAATACTACAACCAAAGAGGCAGATTTCCTACCCTCTGCTCAGATGAAGCGAGAGCCACCTTTGTTATTTTGTCCTCTAATTCCAACCAAGCGCAGTCCTTACGTATTGTAAAGCCAAATGATAAAAATAATCCTGAATAATGCAATCTCTCTGAATCACCGGCAGTCAACATCCATCTTTTTGGATCACCAACAAAACGCCACGTCACAGACCTCACCACTATTCATCTCGATCAGAAACTTCTAAAACAAATTGAGTCAGAAAATGGAACACCGCCAAAGAGCATTCACCTTTAGCTTATCAGAGGAGGGATCATTTGTAGTAGCCAGGTGGAATAACAGACCTCCGCATCTATCTGATTAACTGAGAGGTTTCTCGACGATCGAGACCAATCGCTACTACTGTTAATAAGAGTCAAATTAAAATTTTAAAAAATGAGTCGCTCAAATGAACTATAAGTTCTTCTGATGAATGATATTTTATCTATAATAAAATTATTTAGCATGGTTAAACGGCAGCTTAATCTCAGAATTACTGACACGGCAAGAGAATTTTCAAAATAAAAAATAAACCACATCCAAACTATCAGATATTAGCTGTTGCTACTCAGCCATAAGTAAAAACAATACATAAAAAAACTTAAATGTGGCTGGCACTATGGTCACATTTTAATATTGATACGTAATTCCTTTCAAGATAAGACAACTACTTCGAATCCCAAAACTTAAAGTTGTATTTTTCCTTACTAATACCCTTTGACAAGAAACAGCGGCCGCAATAGACTAGTGGTAAGGGTCTCGGACTTGCAGCCGGTGATTTTCGTCAAGTCGTGAGTTCAAGCTCTGATCCACTAAGGACCCACCATATGGCCGGGCCTGATGCACGTTAAATCTGTAGATGTTCAAAGTCCTCCTATCGGCACGGTGTAAAATTTAGAAGAGGAAGGGACCAGCTCAGGTGTTGTCCTCGTCAATTGATCGAAGTTCAAAATTACAAGGTCAGTCCCCAATATCCCTCGTTTGCTTCCAAGTGCGACGTTAATAAGCAATTACAATATTTTGACAAGAAGCCAATGTATAAGTATAATTACAAATTATAATTTTTCGATTTTATATATATATTTTTCAAAATTTAAAATACTGAAGACAGTGATCTTTCCAATCGGAAAGTGATGTTTTTCTTATAAAACTTAACATTTCAAAATTTAAACTATTATTCAAAAGTTTTAATTAGTTTTTCATTGATTTGTTGTATACTATTAACTACCTTGCTTATTCATATTGTGTATAACAATTATATAGTTTATGTATATAAATGTATAAAATGTGTGAATTTGGTTGTATATATTGTCTGCCTTAACATCCTTGTGTTTTAGTGTTTCTGTGAACACATCAAGCTTCTAGTTAATCAGTATCAATTCATATATTATGTAATTTATATGTCATAAATTCGATGTATAATTTCAATGTGTTATGTGCATTTAGTGTTCGCTGTGGTCAAAGTTCTTTCTGTCAAACTTTTTGGGTGAATATTGCTCTTAAGCTACATTATATTTCAGTCATAGACCCTTCCTCGTGTTGTTGTGATCCCAAATATTTCAATTGTTATTGAATAGTGCGAAAAGAAGGCGATCCATAGTATAGCTTCTGAAACTTGCTGAGAACTGTCATCAGCTCTATGAAGGATACCTGGAATTTTTATTAGTAAATAAAATTGTACTTCATCATAAATTGATTTGTAAATTGATAGTAACTGTTATATATGTGATACACAGATTGAATTTTTATCCATCCGGTATTTCCCCGAGTCCTGTCTTGAATGAAATGTATCTAAAGTGCTTGTTCAAAAATATCTGAGGAATAAAATTTCAATAATACGAGTAGATAGTAGAGCTCATAATCATTGAGAATTCAACTGATTAATAACAAAAAATTATAATGCAAATTTAAATATATTATTAAATGTATAGTAACGCTTTTAGATCTAGGCGTTGCATGTGATTTTGAGGCAATTGAATTGAGTCAGGGAGTGTATGATTGATTGCTTAATGATTTTCGCTTTTCTCTAGAATTCAAAATTTTAAAGAAATTTTGCGGTGGGTCTTTGGACCCACCAATAAATCACATTTAATTTACGAAAAATGGTTATAACATGGGCTCCATCGCGTTTTCTCTTCATTCAACGCTTTGGGACTTTAAATAATATTATTTGATTTGAAAATCAGTCCCAGTGGATAAAACGTTATTTTATGTTTATTAGATAAGATATTCTGAAATGTTGTGAATAGACTTCTTAAACTGCATTTATAAGCTACGAAGATTTTGATACGAAGCTAGTTACTGGTAGAGAGTGTGAGTGAAAGCTATAAAATGATGGAATGGTGACTGTATTGACTAGTGGTACCGAATGATAAGATCGTTGCCAGGAAGGGATTCTATTGATTCAATGAATTGGACCCTCATCTCCAAGTTTATTACGGACTCAAACCCTACTGGTTCGGTATAGTTATGTACTCAGTTATTATATTAAACTTTATGTTCAGTAGGACATTTCCGCAGATATGGTAAACAAGGGAAAAGTCCTAAATCTGAATAAAACAACTTGATTATCATCACTTTATCATTCTCTATTACTTTGGCTATTGTTTCGTAACTATTTTATATGAGTTTAATAATGATAGCAACTTTAATTGCTGAGTTTTTAATTTCACCTATGTGAAGGTGAGTACTTTCTTTAGCTAGAAAAATTGCTTAAATTCCCTGAACATTTATTCTGTGTAATAGTCCTTTCGTATTTCAAATTTATATAATACTATACGTTTCAGAATACATGAACTCCCGTTCTGAAAGACGGCAGAGGGTCGAAAGGTTCAAGCGCTCCAAAATCGCATTTACACCATGCCATAACATATTCAATTACGATATGCATACCTTGTAAAAGTGAATTAAATTCGCTGTAAATGTGCTACATATAATATAATTACATAAAATAATTTCACAACAATTCATCTATTCTTATTTCATTTTACTAAAAACATTTTACAAGAAATCAAAATTCATTCATAAATCGAGGAAGTCCATCATCCTACAAAGTTTTCTCCGAATGAAATGAATATTACACAACTGGAAGGATTAATTGAAAAGTGATACCTCCATAACAATAACAATTTTATTTGTCGCTTTATTTTCAAAATTCTTAGAGTATTTGAACTCAACCATTATGTCTTTCCAATGCATTTAATTTATTTATCGCCAGATGTCGCTGATGAGCTAAGAACTGAAGAACAAAGCGACTCACGTGGAGATGAGGTCTTAGAAGAGAGGCGTAATTGCACACAACCTTGGGACTTTTACTTCTTCCCAAAGTTGAAGAAGAATCTTAAATCACTTTTGCTCATTTGATGAGATGAAAGCTGTCACGATTCCGGTGACTGTTGCGAACACTAGGCTTCAAGCCTAATGTTCACAATAATCACCCACCAGAATTCTTCTTCGGCTGGTTAACTTGACTGGTCACAAATTAGACTAATTGTGCAGAAAAGGGATCTAGACAATTTCAAAATATGAATAATGCATTACATATAAGATTTATGCAGCTTACAGGTGCATCAAAATTGTGCAAATCGATTAACAAATAAAAAGGTCATGAAAAAGGAGACGTTAATTTTCGATCCTTTATAGACGTTTTCAACGATGTGAATAAAACTTCGTTGCAGGGAAAGAAATTGGTCCCGTGAATAAAATATTATAGGAGAGCGCAAAATAATTTTTTTCAATCTGAATGCACATAAAGAGTTAAAAGAAATCTAGACATAGCATACGTAAATACTTTTGCCATATGCATAAGAAATATTCTGTTCTGAAATAAACTTGAAATATATTTGAAGCAATGTTAATAAATTTTGACTTTATAGCAATATCAGAGTAAAATCATATTACACTTTAACATTATGTTGATGAATTATATTTTTTACAGTTTTTATAAATTTATTTTTAAAGACCTAACAGCAATTCTTTAAAAATCATTAAGTACATTAGAAATGTAGACAGTCATGAAATTTGATTCAGTTTTATTGTTGTTATAAGTTACACAATTTGACCTTTTCAAGCATTAATGAGATAAGTTTACAATATAAAATATTGTCAGTTTTAGTTTTATGTTAAAATCTTGTTTAAAATTAATATATCGCCCTGCAACATGCTTTAATATGTTATGAAGGATCATGTGACTTCTAAATTTTCGAAACAATTCTGTTACTAAAAATTCATTTGAAATTGAAACGTAGTAATATTTTTACAGACTTCAGTAGAGAAATAAAATATGCGTCTTAAAATAATTTGTTTTGTATATTATTTTTATGCTTATTTGTGGGTAAATCTTCCTCAGGACAATATACAACACCTAATGAATTCAATGCCAACCCATGTAGCGACATGTTATTGCAGCAGGAGTTGGTCAAACGTGCTGTTGAATTGCACGGCAATTATCCAATTGTTCCCGCTGTATTTGTTAATTGTTTTGATATTTTGTAATGAAGCGAATCTTTCAATTTGTTTAATTGTATGCATTAAATTTCATTTCAATCCAAAACAAAATGCATATACATGCAAACACACACACACACACATATATATATATATATATATATACATAACAC